>CM019149.1:257944495-258033842 GCA_009733165.1 Naja naja | reverse complement strand
AAGGGAGGAGGGCGATGCCATTGTCCTGTTCTGTGTCTTGTTTTTTGGGGGGGTCTCCGCCGGATCAGGAAAAGATCTCCTACTAGACCAAACCAACAGGGACCTACACAACTCAGTAACAAAATCCACCCAGCACTCTGGGACAAATCCAAACAACTAGCCCTCTGGAGAGCCGAAACAGAAACCTTTCACAAGACAGACACACACACCAACAAACTCCAAAGACTAGAGAAACGCCAGAAGCCCAACCCCCACCACAACAATGCATGAAACAAACAGTACACAACATATCAGACAGAACCCTCACCATGGCAGAAACCAATGTCCTTTCCAAAGGATTCAACTTTGCTGTCGCCCCAAACGATCCCCACTGAAAACATCATATGTGGAGTTGAAGCTAGCCTAACCAAAATTAACCCAGACACAGCTAATAAAATCAGACTTGAAGTCACCAACGTCCTCTGCTCCAGCAGTCCACCCAGAAGCAACTTACACAAAGAAGAACAAAAAGCACTCAGCAACTTGAGGAAAGACCACAACATAATCATCCTCCCAGCAGACAAAGGCAACGCCACAGTCGTGATGAACACATCTGACTACCAATCCAAACTATCCAACCTACTCCAAGACCCCGCCTACAAACCTCTAAACACAGACCCCACCACCTATCTGGAGAAAACCACCAAATCCAAAATAAAAGCCTCGCCCATCAGTGAAGAGATCCAACAAAGAATCATCCCCAGAGAAAATCATCTAGATGCCCTAAGCTCTATGGCTCCCCAAGATACACAAAGAAGGAACACCACTCAGACCCATAGTCAGCTCCATAGGCTCACCTCTACAGAACCTTGCCAAATTTCTCGCCAAACAACTCCAGCCCTACACAGAATCCATCACCTCACACCATAAAATTCTTTCCACTTCATAGAAACAATAAAGAAACAAAACCTACAACCCAGCGACCTACTTGTGAGCTTCGATGTCATATCCCTCTTCACTCAAGTACCTATTAAAGAAGCCTTGACAGCTATCCAAAACAAATACAACCCCCTAAGCACATCCTAGATCTGACCAACCATTGCCTTTCCAACACGTACTTCATCCACAATGGACAAAGATATAAACAGATAGAAGGAGCACCTATGGGATCACCCCTCTCACCCGTCATTGCTAACCTATACATGGAACATTTTGAAACCAATGCTCTAGACAAATCTGAATACAAACCCAAACTCTGGCTTAGATATGTAGATGACACTTTCGTAATTTGGCCACACGGGAAAGAAAAACTGGACAACTTCCTCACACATCTCAACAGCCTACACCCCAAAATACAATTTACCATGGAAACAGAAACCAACAATCAACTTCCGTTCCTGGACGTCCTTATTTACAAAAACCCCAATGGCTCCCTAGGACACACCATCTACCAGAAAAAGACACACACTAACCGCTACTTAAATGCACAATCCCATCACCACCCTGCACAGATCAACTCAGTAGCCAAGACCCTCATCTCCAGAACCAAACGCCTAGCTGACAAAGACCACTTGAGAACAGAATTACACACCCTCACTAACGTATGTCCAATGGATTCCAAAGAAGCACAATCACCAACCTAATCCGAAGGGAGACCCCCAAAACCAAGACACAGAACAGGACAATGGCATCGCCCTCCTCCCTTACATCAAAGGCACCACAGATAAAATCAGCAAAATTCTCCACAAGCACAATATCAGGACAGCCTTTGGCACTGACCAAAAATAGCCAACATCTTAAGAAACCCCAAAGACAAGATCCAGCTAGAAAACCAAGGAGTTTACAAAATACCATGCAAAATTTGCCCAGCCACATACATTGGACAAACCAACAGGAGAATAAATGCAATTGCAGAACACAAGAACGCGGTCAGAAAAGAAGAAAAACTTCCTCCCTTTTCCAGCACCTTAAAGCCACAGGACATGAAATTGATTTTGAGGGATCCAAACTTATCTCCAATACTGAACACTTCAACAAAAGAATAATTAGGGAAGCCATCAAATAGAGAAACACCCCCATAACATGAATAAACGGGATGATACTTCCCGCCTACCAGACATCTGGAAACTAGCCCTGGTCAACAAACGAGTCCCAGCCACGAAAACCAACACCGACCCAAAATAACACAGGATGCCACCACCAATCTCCTTCACCAGACTCAAACCCAAGCCCACGCCACAGATGAAAGGCAACCACCATCCAGAAACCAGACCATGGCTGCAACACCAGCTGCTACACCCCCTCCAACCCCCAAACTAAGCAAACTGACACACGCTATAAACACATAGCCAGACCTCAAACTCGAGAGCCAAACCAAGGCCCAGAATGCCACATCACAGCCTTCCACCCAGGATACTACATCACAGAACTCAGGAGATCACAACACAAAACATCAGGAGGTTGCAGCACAGACAACGACCCAGGAGATTACAGCACCACACCCAGGACGTCACAACAATAGAACTCAGAAGGTCATCACACAGCCCATTACCCAGGTCGTTACAACACAAAGGGCTGAGAGACACACAGCCAGCACCTCAGCCATACAAGGTCTCAGGAAAAAGCCATCCAATCTGCATACATCAACTCCACAAACCAATCAAAAAGCAACAACACATCCAACTCTGGAGTTTAAAGGGAGAAACAGCCACGGTCACACACTTCTCCCAGGAGAACGAAGCTGAAGACACCAGCCTGAAGATGACGGATGAGATTTCGTCGTTGCCAAGGTATTCTCAATCTTACACGGACAAGACCGAATACACCAAGACCTATATATATATATATATATATATATATATATATATATATATATATATACACACACACATATTCCTGGGAGAACGAAGCTGAAGACACCCAGCCTGAAGATGATGGATGAGATTTCCGAAGCGTTGCCAAGGTATTCTCAATCTTACACGGACAAGACCGAATACACCAAGACCTACATACCTTTACCCGTGAAAATCTATGAATATATATATATATATATATATATATATATATATATATATATATATACACATACAAGTTTATTTCTGCGGAAGACACTATATGACTGAGTTCAGTGAACAGAATCTAATTTCATGAAGAAAAAAAACCAGTAGCTTTTTTTGTCTCTGTTTTTGAGTCTCTTTCTTTCTCCATTCCCCCTACCCCTGTGTGTGTGTGTGTGTGTTGTGTTTTCTTCTATTCAGTTGGGTTTTATTCTCAACTTCCTGGACAAGACCAGGCTTTCAGAAGTGATTTGCCATTTCCTACTTCCTAGGACTGAGAGAAAATGTTAGCTTAAGGCCACCCAGCTGGCTGGGACTAGAACTCATAGTCTCCAGGTTTCTAGCCTGATGCTTTAACCTCTACACCACTATGTATAAAATATCGTAATAAATGTGATTTCCCCAAAGGCACCAAGTCACAGAAGTGTTTTTATAATTATTTTGTCTTGAAAAAAACATGAGCTTTTTAAATAGTAATGGTAAACATGAGACCAAAAACACTATAAAACCACTTGTACTTAAACTTTAGAAAGATGCTAAAATTCCTAAACAATCTGCAGTTTATTACTTTTAAAGTAAGATCACCTGTTCTGTTTCTCATGTCACCAGCAAGTAACAGCTTTGATAACAGAAAGGAAGAAAGGGAACTGCAGAGTGATATGCCTCCAGAAAGGAGAGAGATATGGTGGATGGTTACTTTGCATCTGCTAGGATTTTATCCTCAAATTTATCTTGTATTTTCTCAGGACACTGAGGCACGTTGATCTGAATAGTTGCCAGGCTAGAATTTAAATGAAGGGAAACAGATGCTGTAATCTCAGGTATGCTGCTGATGAGGTTGTTCTTATCATGAGGGCCAAGGAATCGCTTTGCTAGCTAGTAATAAGCGTGTGAGAAGTTAGTCTGGACAGTGACATCACATGAATTCAAAGGAGACAACAGAGAAGAGCAAACTTTTTTAAAAAGATACATTCTAAGGGAAAAAAATAGATTCTGAAAAAATCAACCAAGCAAGAGAGCTGTCTAATTGTATTTCATTTGAATTAACATTTTGATGTGAACTCTATATGAAATACTTGAGAGGAATTTTTTTTAAAAAAATCTTGCTTTGAAATATTGACTCACACTTTACACATATAGATACATGTACCTGTGTGTGTGTGTGTGTATAGATAGATAGATAGATAGATAGATAGATAGATAGATAGAGATAGATAGAGATAGATAGATAGAGATAGATAGATAGATAGATAGATAGATAGATAGATAGATAGGGAGAGGGAGAGGGAGAGGGAGAGAAAGAGAGAAGCAAATAATGAACATGTTACTGTATAAAAAACTGGGGATGAAAAGCACAGAAAATGAGAAAGTAGATAACTGTTTCCCAGTTTTAAAACCATAATTTTTGCTTTAAATCAAAGATGCCAGTCATAATATAGCCTGGTACCTTGACAACATAACAAACTGTTACCTACAAATAAACACAGCTGGAGAATTTGCATGCAGTCAGACTGCACACATAAGATACATAGTTTGTTGCTATAAAGTCTGACAAGGAACTGTCTAGTTAAAATGGAAAATACCAGCCATTTCCATAGTGTCCATCACTGATGAAACATGAAATTTTTGAAATGCCATATTTAAAATGTGACATAGAAAAAATGAAATAGTAGAAGCTTGAGGTTTAAATAGGGAAAATAAGTCACTTGCAATAGGCAAACCAATTTTCATCCATTGAAAGTAAATGTGAAGAGATTTAGAAATGAAACACAGGAAGTACATTGAACAAAGTTAAAATAGGCAAAAATATATATCATCAGGATTAGCAAAGGATAGAATTAAATGATATTAAAAGAAACTGAATATATTAAATGCTAGCTGCCCATTATGTAGAGAAAATATGCTGGAATTGGTAAATCTCTTAAGGATGTTACTGCAAGACTGTGAATGGTATTTAAACACAACTTAATTTATATTATCATTTAAAGTATAATAATGGTCTGGATCCAAGGGGCTATGCAAAAATTTCCACGAGAATAGGAGACTGAGGATCACATTCTATTTTATATCCAGGCATCTTACTTTAGATATGAAGCAATGTTTAGATTCTTTTCTTTTTAATTTGGTATAAAAAAATAGCCCTTTGAAGTATTTCAGACAGTCTAGTTTATGGTACTGAAATCTGACATTCAAAAAAAAAAAACCTCAGAAATTTCAGTACTTTTGCTTGGGATGTATTACAGCAAAAATGATTAATTTTTGTATCAACGAGACAGGATAATTGTTCCTATTTTTTTTCCATTCCTTAAGTTAAACATAACAAAAGTGACAATTGTACAAAATGGAAAAGGCTGAATACATCTATTTTTATGTGATGAGCTCATTAATCATTTATTGAAAGCATAAATATGTTCCTTTCCAATTCAGTTCCCTAATCTATATACCACTAAAATTCTCATTCCCGTAACCTTTATCTGGGCAAAACTATTTTGAACCTAGGTATCTCAAATGGACTAATATACAGAGTGCAACTAAAATCCAGAGAATGAAATTTGGGGAAGTTGTGACTGCTTCAGTGCTGCTGGACTGCTGCTGATTCAGCTTTGCTGAAACCATACTAGATGAACTAATTCTACTTTATTATAAGGCTACATCAATGGAATTGTGCAAACCTGAAGGCACAGACTTACCACCACCACTCTTAACAACTTAAGTGTGGATCCTTCCTATGTTTCTGTAATTGTTAAGCTACTGAGGGGAATCCTTCCTCTCTTATTGGATTCTTTCTTAGGCAGAATTTCTTGTCCTCTTTCTCCAAGGTTATTCATAAATTTCATTACACTCTCTGGCCCAGCAGCAGCCCCTTATCTATTTATTGAGAAAGAAAGGTTAGGGAATGGAGGGAGGGAGGGAGGGAAAGGAAAGAAGAAACCACACACAACCTTCTTTGGATACTCCACTCCACTGTGGGCTTCCCTGACCTATCCTCCCATTCATTTTCTTTGACTGATTTAGCACCTTTTGCACACACCCCACAAACCTCCCCCACTCGTTCCCTAGTGTGCACTCCACAACATGCACTGCAGTTCTCATAAACTGCTATGACCCACACACACTCACCTTGACCTGCATCACCTCTCTATGCACTCTACTCAAACTGCACAGCACGTCTTGTGCAACCCATGCACCCTTCCCTGCACATGGGACCAATCTGCATACTTCTTTGATTCATGAGGCATCTCTTGTGTATTCCTTCACCCGCTTCCTGACCCACATGGCATCTCTTATGCACTCCCACATACCATTCCCAACAGGCACCACCAGGGTTCCCTTTGCTCGTCCTCTTCCTTCCTCCAAGTTGACTTCCCCACTGGCTTTCTCCTTGCAAGTTTCTTACAAGCAAAGTGAATTGAGAAGCCACAGAGAGAGAGGGAGGAGGGAGGGAGGGAGGAGGAGGAAGGAAGGAAGGAAGGAAGGAAGGAAGGAAGGAAGGAAGGAAGGAAGGAAAGTTGATTCTCCCTCTACTTCCTACAAGGAAACTTAATGGGGAAGTAGGATGTTGAAATTTGCTCTCTCTGTGATTGCCTTTTTGCCTACTCATGGTCACTCTGTTTCTCTTTTTAGGTAAGGAAATATTTCTGAAAGCATAACTTAGTGTGGCACAGGTAATGATCATTAAAAGTGTAAAATGCCAAACCACAAAATAAATGCCTGCTACTACTGAAATTTTTTTGCATCTGTGAATGTAGTAATACTTGTACTTTGTCACTACTAAGTAGAGAATGATAATATTGAGGAAAAACTGTCTATAAATACTTTAAAGATGCAAATGGCTTAAGTATGACTTAACAGCAACTTTAATTATTCTACTTGTCTCTTCAGATGAATAAGAAAGACCAATCAGACTCTTATGTTATCAAACCAAAAGTGATAGGAATACCAAGGGCCATGTGTGTTTCATCTTTCACTTTTCCCTAGAGCAAATGAACAAAATGAACTTTTGCACTATTTTTTCCTTAGTTTAGCATGAAAGCCTTTATGCTGAAATTGAGTCTAAAGGAACCAACAGTTTTTAATGTAAGGTTCTCCCCTGGAGGAGCAGGCTCTAATTTTTCATTTTTCTGAAGATAAAAATATTACTCTCTTAACATGAAAGTTCTATCTTTTTCTGTTGCTGATGGGTAAAAAAAAATAGTGAAACCTCTTTAATATAGCCCAATTCATCAAAATGATTCTTTCTAGCTCTAGGTTATTTTACATTGAAATTCCCATTGGTTCAGCTGAGTTTTTAAATTAGGGTTTCATACATCTATGGAGGCACAAATTATTTAGCTAACTATTATCTTTCATTTATATTCATTATGTGTAATATGACTTTATCATTGCTCAGCATTATTGTCTCATAAAGATATTGCTAGAGATGCTGCAATAAAAGTCTTTCATTTTGAAAGGCACAACTTTTCTTTTCCTAATCAGATAAAGAGGCAAAGCATCAGGGTAAATAAATTGTATATATTTATCTAAGCATGGTAGCAGTATGAACCACTGCTTTAACAAAACTATTTTTCCTTTTTAATCTGGATGGTGCACTTGTAACAAAGTTTATGGTTATCTGATGCATTCAACAGCAGAAAAATATTAGAACAAAATAGACTGGCCCAGGGGCATGCAAGGTATTTCTATTTCTAGTTCAATTTAGAGCATAAATTGAAGCATTTGTATAATTGTTTGATTTTACCATTTCTAAACCTCCCTAACCTGGCTGACTTACTAACTGTGTCCAGTGACCCCATACATAAGCATAAAATGGATCCATTCCATCTGATTTCCGCAACCCTGATAGAGAATTCTGGAGCAGGGAAGCAAAGGAAATTTTCCTTTTCCTGAAAAGATATATTATTTCATGATAGGAACCTGCTTGTGCAAGGCTTTGGATTCAAAAGCACATTTCAAATTGTATTGTTGTAATTTCGTGTTTTAAGAGTTTGATTGGCATTTCTTACACATCTGAAAGGACAAATAGAATAATTAAAAGTATTGCTTGTCTTTACCTACATCAGCCACTTGTATTCTTACAATGTCTTTAATACATTATTGATTTTTACTTATTTATTAAATTGTTGTAAAAGTTACATTGTATATCATATTTATTTTGATGCCCTGATATTTGTACAAAGCTGATAACCATTATTGATGCTCTAATGTTTAGCTAGTTGAACCCAGTGAATATGCAATAAAAGAAAGAAATATTATCAATCTTAATTATGGTTTAAAATATCAATGTTAATAAACATAATAGTATTTGGTTTCTTTATTCAAAATTGAGCATACCCACTAGAAAACCACTCCATGATGTATCATGTATTAATAAATGTTTAAGCTTAGGTCAATTACTATTATTAATATCACTAGTCTATAATTACTTAATGTTGTTTACATATATTGAAAAAGGAAAGAGAAGATAAACAAAGCAAGTTTAACAACAATTTTTATTTTATTGAATTTATTTATTTATTACATTTATATGCTACCCATCTTACTAACCCATGACTCTCTGGAAGCTTACAATAATTAGAGCACAATATAATCCTTATGACATTGTGAATTTGTATATATTGGCATGTCCTGCAATTATGAACATTGCAAGGACAGAACTATGGTTAAGTGTTCAAAGGAAAAAAAGTCCAATCACTGATTACAATTATGTCTGATTGGTCTTGAATTTCCTTTAAACTCTCATGTATGTCACAGTTGCCTGAACCTTCTAAAAATTATGTGAGCCCAAAGAGAATTATCAATGCTTTATTGACTTGCTATATGTTATTGGTGACAAGACCTTCTGCTCTAAATTGTATTTTCATGTATTCTGGATAACATAACTGCAGATTGATGAGAATGTTATATAAGTATCTGCCATCATTGGTGCATGACAATGCTCCATTCTTTCCCCAGGCAACCCTAAATCTAGGGAAAGGTTACGAATCATTGTTCAATACTATATAAAATAGTTTTCATTACAGATCTGTAATATTTTATGGATTACTGAAATATTTTCCCTATGAGCAATTCATACTTAAACTCCCATTCTTAGAAGTTTAAATTTCTAGAGCAGCATATCCACATAAATGTGTTGTAAAGTCTTTTTTTCCCTCATGTATGGACATATCTGCATAATGTAGCTATTAAACATGAATGTATTTTTAAAAGCCTCAAGCATCAAATTGCCATTATAATTTGCACAAAACTGAAGCAATGGAAAGTCAAGCCCCAGCCAATGATCCTTCTTTTTTCAGGAGGGTGAACTGCTACTTCATACCAGCAGCTATCAAAGAGAAAAGACTTTCTGAACTAGAATAAATGGAATAAAATAAATTTGTTTGCATAAGCCTTTGGAGATGGAGTCCCATGGCTGATGCAGAAAATCAGCTGAATCAGTTAAATTTTCCTGGGACCATGTACTGCACAAATAAATATAATACTAGGCAAAAGCTGAAAAGTAAAGTGGGTTATTAACTGTCAGGAAAAAAAATAAGAGAGCCCATAAAATCTGAAGCTAGTGTTCCTTTCGTATTAATATTTGCTATGTGTTCTCCAGATTTCAATATAGCAAGGCTATTAATGTAATCTCCTTTTAGTGAGAGAACTTTGGGATTTCATATTAGCTTGTAACATTTCATTTATTTACATGATACAGAGATTTAGAGGAAGCAATGGAAGCATCTCTTGAAACTTTGGGCAATTTCTCTTTTCTAACTTCAACTGGAAATTTATAATTTACTTATTTGTTAAATTTATTTGCTGCCTATCTCACTGTGGGTCTACTCTAGACAGCTTACAACAATAAAAAAGAAATGAAAGAAATGTGAACAAAACTGAAGTAATATAATTGAAGAATACAATAAACAATGAAAAAGAACACAATGAGTATACTATAGGATTATCAAAAAAGAAAGATGATAGGTAGAGATGGGGGAGTGGAGTCTGCCATAAATCCAACACCACCTTCAGCATAGAACTCCCATTTGGACCCCAGGCCAAATAAAGCCAGGTCTTTAAAGTCTTGCAGAAGTATAGGGAGGTGGGAGCATATCTTACCTTAGAGAGGAAAATGTTTCAAAGAGCAGGCGCTGCAGCAGAGAAGGCTCTTCTTTTGGATCTTGAGAGATGGAGTTCAATGACTGACAGAATCTGAAGTAGGTCTTTCATTCTGGCATGAGTAGAATAAATAGATAAATAGAATAGATAGAATACTTTATTGGCCAAGTGTGATTGGACACACAAGGAATTTGTCTTGGTGTAAATACTGTCAGTATACATAAAAGAAAGATACATTCATCAGGAGCTGATAATCATAAGGTACGACACTTAATGATAGTCATAGGGTACAATACGCAATCAAATCATACTAGTAAACAGCCAATAAAAATTGTAAGGATACAAGCAACAAAGTTACAGTCATACAGACAGAGGTGAGAGGGATTGATGATAATGAGTGAATGGGCTTGTCCTAGAGGGATTAGGCAGTTCGTCAGGTAGGAAATGCTACTTTTGAACCCAAAATCTTTGCATGGAAAGCATATGTTCTGCCATTCTTTGAAGAAGAAAAAGAAAAACCAGTGGAATCTTTGAACATAAAATGTCTTCCTAGAAGGATATTCCATATTTCTTTCACCTCATTCTATTGTACATTTCCTCCTTTTAGAAAAAGGCTTTAGTCTTGACAGGTAGTTCACATGTCTACAATGTATGAGCTGCTCCACTATTACACTACAGTGACAATAGGCACTTATTTAGAGAAAAAGGAACCAAAATAATACTTTAGCTGGTTTGAAAATGTCCTTATAGGGAAATAGAATAGCATAGATTTTAAACAAGTGCCAAAGTAAGGAAAGCATAAGGGAACACTTTTGTTTTAGAAAAATGTTGGGTATTTATTGGCTGGGTGGGGAGAGAGGAACCTACATAATAAAACTTTATACAATAAGGCAAAGTATTGACTATATACTGGGAGATTTTATTACATTCCCCATACGTACTCACAAACCCTTCATTTTTTCATAATTTAGGTTCATCTACTGAAGTTAATTTACAATTGATTTAGAAGAGACAAAAGGAAAAATACTCTTGCATAATTTATACTTAACATATAGAATTTAGAGAAGAAAATATGTTTTTAAAAAAATAATATTGTTTCCAACTAAATAGAGATGAAGAGAGACAGGAAAAATCCAGTAGAACTAAATTTGGCCACTCATACAGAATAATCAGGTCTTCGGTTGTGCTACTTTCATCTTCATCAAAGTTGTATTATCTATGAAGCATCTGCAACAAGAAAACTATCAGAGGGCTTTCTGTCACATGCACCTACAGAGAGCACAACCATTGTTTTTCCTTTGTGTCCCCATGTTGTTGTCTTCATCTCATCCCTAGACCATGAATAAGGTAGGCTGAAGCTGGCGCTCAGCAAAATGTTATTAAACTGTATTTATCTCCTTTTTTATGGCACTGCTCAAATGTAGCCTCAGGCTGGGTTAAAATGTTTTTTTTTGTTAGCTATTATCTTCAGAGCATTTGAAGAAAAACAGAGGTAAGGTAAGAAGAGGAATGGAATAGCACATTTCATTCTCAATATAGTTTTCTGCTAAACCAACTATTATTTTAAAGTCAGCAATAGGGAAATGTTTAGTAGGGAAGAAATTATCCTGTTTTAAAGGGGTATTGTGTATCATTATTTGCTTTATTTGTAGTAATTATATTAAGGATTATCATTTACCGCTGTAAAAATATAAATTTAAAAAGAAAAGAATAAAAATATTGAAGGATCAGAAAATAAAAGAAAGAAAATAGAAAAATAATACAGTAAAGAATAAGAAATATTTAAATAAGTGATTTCACCTTCATTATATCATGTACAATTTTTTGTAGTAACTTGTCATCTTCTATTAAAATGCAACAATATCTCTTCTTCCTATATTACATATCATATCTAAATAATCCATAAAAACTAATTATTTTAGTCCTGGTGTCAGCCAAAGTCCATTAAGGGTTGCTACAGATAAATGTATCTATTTTAACTTTGATCAAATAAAGCAACTTTATATTCCTTTCTTGTCCTAGAACTTTATTTCTTTTTATTTTTTATTTGTCCCTTCTCACAAAATTCTTCATAAGATTTAACAAGTCTATTGTATAAATCCAGTATAAAAAATTATCTAGGTCATTGTCTTTTCTTGATAGTTGTATGTTGTTTTTAATCATTAAGAATCAAGCAGTTTGTTTTGCCTATGCAATGTAACATCTTTTGCATGTCATTCTTAACACCTGTCATTTTTAAATACATATTAAAATCAATCTGTATACCCCCTGGGTCAGACTTAGTTGCAATGTAGGCTGCTTCAGGGATTAACTTCCCCTCCCCACCATATTCCTCCTGGAATCTCTGCATCTCACTTAAGAGTGCAACCCATGATCAAGCATTAGGAGCACCTGTACATGTTTAGCAGAGAGGGAATTTAAATCTCACAGCAAAACATTTCCCATGCTAGAAACCACTTGAGCATCTGGCTTCTAGTTCTGTGATTCGTGTCTAGAGTCTACTTATTTAGCTTGCTAATTGACTAAGACTTTGTCTCTTGACTTGGCATCATAAACCTTTGGCTTGAATTTGGTGGTCTCCTTCTCTTTCTCCTCCTCCTCCTCCTCAATATTTGACTTTGTTATATTAGCCAGGAGACCACAATGCTATTGCAGAGTAGCAGTTTGGCTGCCAATTTACCAGCTTTGTTGTGGTACACACTCACACTTTTCCCAAAATATGTCATAGAAGGGTGAGCTGGCTTTGCACCAGAAAGAATGATGAAGCATCATCCAAGGTCCCTTGCCTCCTTCCCCTGGAGCTGCCTTGCAAATGGGCATCACAACCAGGAAAGTTATGAATTGGCAGAAAGCACCAATTGTCTCCAGCATCATTAAGCCACTTTTGTCCAGCTAAGTTATTATCAGCAAGTAATGTTTTCTTGCTTTTACCTTTTTCTCTTTTGTCTCTCACATTGACTTGCTGACAGGATTTGTAACAAGAATTTTTTCCTTTAACATTGTGCGTGCCTAAAACTGTATCTGGTCCCTCAGGAGATGTTAAGAAAACCAGGATACAAAACAGTCTTAATCATGTCAAATAATAATTGTTCCTCTTCCACAGCTTTTTTTAAAGTCTATCTATATAGGCAAACACTCTTAATAATATCTACGGGGTCAAAATATCTTTCATTATGTCCAATATTTAAATATTTTGTTTCATTCTGCTGATTGTGGCTGGAGTGAAAAGATAGCTATTCTCTTGTTTCCCAGAGCTTAAACTCACTGGAAAACTGCTGTCTCATCATGAGCAACAATTCCCTGAAGCATTTGTAGGTGATCTTAAGTCTTGTTTTTGTCCAGAAAAGAATTATCGAAGAGTTGGTCTGCTCATTGAGTATTCATACCTCAGTGTTTAATCATCAACTCTGCTTTTAATGGAACTATCTTCACCTAGCCATTTCTTCCCAGAAGTCTTCATGTAGCAATATTTCCCATGCAACTCTAAAAATCTAAGATAATAGCTCCTCTTCCTCTTGCCAATTTAAGGTTATCCAAATACATCAGTATGAGCAAAGCTGCATTCCCCTTAATTATTTAAGGAAGCCAACTGTTCCATAATTTCTGTAAAATAGCTGGCATTATAATTTGGCAGACTGAGGAAATGGATGGAAGGTGGGGAAATGCCAGATCTAATTATTCTCCAGGTCTTCTTGGCTAGGACTATCAGCTAAAGGATACTCTATTCACCCAGGAAAACAAGAGTGTTTCCCCTTCTCAGATTAATTATGAGCAAATTAAAGGAAATATCATTTATTATGAGGAAAATAGAAGGAAAACAAGGGAAAGAGTAAGACTATAAATAATAAAGAATGTCTGCAGACACTGCCACTGAAAAACATAGCTGCTGTGGAAACTGAGCATAAAGTTTATTTGTAATTTAGGAAGCCTATGGGCCTGATAAATTTAATCTTTGTCAAGTGTAAAAGATCAGATCCACATGTGATGGTCCAATTAAATTGGTTTATTGCTACTCATGTCTATGCAAAGGAATATTTCCAAAGATAAGATGAAATTCAAGAGATCTTGGACTTAATTCATGTATCGCTATGTAGGGATACTCGGCTGATCCCTCTTTTAATTCCACCCCAGTTCTACCACTTTTTCTACATCAGTCTCCTCTTCAACATGGTCCCACTTTCTTCCATGGTGTCTTTGTAATAACCCTTCCCATACTACATGGTCTCTTTGCAATCTGAGTTCTCATGGGAAATTGGTAGAACAGGCAATGAAACCAACTCAAAGGAATCTTCCTCCCTCATATTTGAATTCACCATTGAGCCAGGTGGCATTTGATGAAAAAGATCTATGGCATTAGTAGGTTTCTCTCCACTCACCCTCAAGGCACAAAGGTTGGAAATGGATGGTTAAAGGTAATCAACTCCCCTCCTTCTCCCTGGATCTATCCACAGAGGCTGGTTAACCTCTTCATCTGGATTTCTCAAGAGGTGCAGGATGGGAGCTGGTTTTTGATCAGTCATGGCTTTTTGAATTAATTCAATGTCATGGACATACCAGTTATCTCCCAAGAGTGTTCAGATTATGGGTAGTTTTTCCAAAGGATCAGTTATTGTGTGCCTTTGCCCCTTCACATAGAGCCCAATACTTTGTATTCTGTCCTCTTTCTACAATCATTGGTGTTGAGTTAGGTGGGTACTTCCAACTCCCAAAGGTTCTAGGGCACCCCTTTAAGAACCTTTTGGGAGTTCTTTGACTAGTAATGAATGATGAAAGTCTGGATTAACTTTTAGAAAGGAAGGTAATTGCAAGTGAAATGCTATGGGATTGATTTGTTTTATGACTTCAAAGGGTGCTTCAAATTTTGTATCTACTTTCTTAGATAGTCTTGTGGAGACCAAAAAGCAGTTTTAATTCCACAAATGCTGTTTCCTGTATGTATGACCAAGCAAATTTTACTCCTTTTTTCAACAGCTGCATACGTGATTTAACCTCATGTGTAAAGGATGGGATAAACTTTTGCAAAGTCTAAAAAACTCTGAACATCATTTGCTCTGTGGGGGTTTACCACTCAAGCACTGCCAGGTAAAGAGTGAGCGGGCGGGGCGGGGACAGCCAGTGATGTGATCTGCCGATTCTCCAGCAGGTAGAATCCCACCCCTGGTGAGAGTCCGTTTTGTGTGCGCATTTAGACCATTCCCTAAAAACCTCAGCTGTGCTGCCCAGACAGCTGTCAAGCGCTGTGCACAGGTGTGCACATTTGAAAATCCTCTTCTTTCCTGCTTTTTCAACCTCAGCTGTTCCTTGCAAAGGAGCTGAGATTGAAAAAGCAGGGAATAAAGGTCAGTCAACAGCTTGGGCGGGCGGCTGGGCCAAACAGAGCAAAAGACATTGAACCAATTCGGTGTCTGCTGCTCTTCAGAGCTACCAGTTCTATAGAACCAGGCCAAATCAGTAGCATCCCACTCCTGTATCTATCTATCTACCCACCCACCCACCCATCCATCCAAACATCCGTCTATCTATCATCTATCTATCTATCTATCTATCTATCTATCTATCTATCTATCATATATCACATTTATTGACTGCCCATATTATCACAGGATAATTTTTCCAGTTTAGTAAACAAAGAGATTTTCCCCTCAATCTACTCAAGATCTCCCACACATGGTGGTCATTGAGATTTGTCTTCAGAGTAGATTAGAATAAAAGTACCACAAACTTGTCAATCACTTGTCAATCTGGTTCATAAATATTGAAAACACTTTTCTATAGTTAAGGATTCAGAATGACATGATAGTGTATTTGAACTTGCCATATCTGATTTTGAGTTAAAAAATCATACCCTCCTTGATTCCAATGAGAGAGTGTAACCATTGCAAAGGTCCAGCTTCATAAAAAGTTTACACTTTGCAATCTATCCAACAAATAAATGTAGTGGGTAATTATCCTTCACCATTACAGAATTAAGGGACTTGTAGTCATGGACAATGTGCAGAGAAACTTCATAACTTGGTTTTTGGTACTTCGGCCCTGCTTCTCAGGATTAGATTCCAGATACTGTTCCAAAATTGACAATTCTTTAGCTGACATGGGTTACTGTCTTGTGGTTTGTGGTTACGTAGGGATTCTAGGCTGATCACTCTTTTTTTCCCAATTGTTACTTTTTCTTTTTTACTTGCTTACTTCTTACTCCCCTTCTCCTTTTCTTCTGGGCCACATGGAAAAACACATGTACAAGTGTGTAGGAAATTTTTTTATATTTCTGGGTGTATGCATGACATAGAAAGAAGAAAAGGGAGAATCAATTGTACATACAGGGGATCATACAGGGAATCAATTGTATAAAAAGTAGTTTATTTTATAGATAATAATTAATAATTAATTTAATACATTCATTTGTTTTTCTCCTGCCCCTACTTCTTGGGGTGGATGGGATGTAGCTTTTCAAGACAAATGATGGCTAAATATGTAGAGAAACACAAACAAATGACTATGTTATAGGCACACCTTTTTAGGAAGTAGAAAGTCCAGGGATGTTCAGCTAACTGGTTTCTGTATGTTTTATGGTTTCTGCATCTTGCTTTTTACATAGCCAGAAATTTGTGTTGGTCCACACTGCTATGCAAGAACAAATTTTCAGATTTTATCATTTCAGTGTTCTCAAAACTTTTTCAAACATTAGAATTTTTACACTGAAAACTATATGAAGGGGAAAATAATTCTTATTTGTAAAATTATTTAAAAAGACAAACAAATGGATGCACTACTTTCATTAGTAATCTTGATTGAAATGAACACATTAGTGGAGACTGCATAAAATAATTCTTTTGATAAAGCTAATGTTGACCAAGAGAGAGGTGGATGAATTATATGGACAATGAAGGAATTAATTTGCCTGGATTTGGCATTATCTCTACATAGGTAATTACCTCTATATAGGATATATATATATATATATATATATATATATATATATATATATATATTACCTTTAATGTTTGAATTGATTGCCACTTCCTTTTTCCTCATTTGAGGAATTTTCAACTTTCCTAAATACAGTCACATTTATCCTGAAAACAAAATGAATTATCATATTTTTTGGAGTATAAAATGCACTTCCCCCCATCAAAAAAAGTGGGTGGAAATGTCTGTGTATCTTCTACATTGAATATTGCGGTGGGGGGAGGGGGTTGGTGCAACACGAATCAGCTGTTCTAGAATGGGCCTTGGTGGTGGTGCCAAATGGGTGGAGGTGAATGGATCGTGGCAGTGCTGGTGAATGGGTGCTGGCGAATGAGTGGCAGCAAATGGGTCACAGTGAACAGGCTGCATGGTGGCAAATGGGTGTAAGTGAATGGCCCACAGAAAATGGGAAGGGGCAAATGGGCTGTGGTGAATGGGCCATGGTGGTGGCAAATGGGGCTGCAGTAGCGAATGGGCCACAATAGTAGACAGGCTGCAGCGGCAAATGGGCCACAGCGAATGGGCCAGATGAATACTGGTTGGATGATGGGAGGCAGAGGCAGATTTTTTTTTCTTCTTTTCCTCCCCAAAAACTAGGTGCGTCTTAAACTCTGGAGTGTCTTATACTCCAAAAAATATGGTAATCAAATCAATGAACATTAGCCTATGTGGCCTAACTTTTAATATACCCTGTACCCATACAATGTTCTTTTTGATAATTACAGTTATGATCTGTTTTAAGGTCATGATTTTTGATAAATTAAAACAAAACATTTACTGATTAAATGTGAAATTTTATCTATGTGGTTAGATAATTATTTGTTGATCCTATGACTGTTCAGGTGCATTCATTTATTCTTGTTAATGAGTTTTCACTCAGTGTTCCATTCTGCAGAAGAAGGTGTAGATATTTTTCTTTAAAAAAAATATCAGGCAACAGACTCACAAAACCAAAGTAGAAATCAGTAAGTAAAATCATGCAATTGCTAAAGTGTTTTTCAGAAAAAATATCTTTATTTGCTGCTAGAACATAAAGATGTAGGTGATTTAATTTCAATTATTTAAAAACATGTAGCTTTAGCCAATGTTGTTCCAAAAGTTCCTCAAGATACAGCAACAATGGTTTTTACCAGCAGGGTAAGTTTATATAAGAGGAGAAAATTCTTCAAATTAATAGGTTGAACCCATAAACGGAAGATAAAAATGTAATAAACAATATCTTCATTTGCACTTTGAAATAATATCATAGATTCACAGCCAATTAAAAAGATTTGGTGGGAGGCTGTGATCAATCTATTTGCACCAGTAAACATTGTGCAGCATTAACTAACACATGTAGCCCTAAAGCCAAGTCTAATCATACTAAGAACAATGCTGAATAAAAGCTTCCCTGACTTTAGCTGAGACCTGACTGAACATCTCATAATAAACTGGTGTCCTGGAGAATAATAAAATCTGGTGATATAAAGACCCTATACAGATATACTGATATTTAGTGACATCCAGCAGCTGATGCTAATACTTTTTTTTGCTTCAATTCAATTTTAGCTTTTAGCTACTGATTCAGATTTATATGGAGTTCCCAATATATGTTAGATTTAGAGATGAGTAGTACCAACAAATAAATTAAAGCCAACTCCATGTTCCTTGAATATCTTCTCAGTCCTACTTACAGAAGGTACTTTTCATTTTTCAGATCTCCTGCAATAAGCCTCCCTCCCCCAGGGCCATCCTGGCAAAAAGGTCCATTCAGATATATGTATCAATTATGTTAAAAGTCCAGTATAATAAAATAAATCTTTTGTCTTGTCTTCTCCATCTTCTAAATGAAAATCGTAGACAAGGCTAAATCCATTACCATCTCAAAGCAAGGTGTCAAGCAGATCTAAATCATTTAGATAATAATTCAGAGTTCACTCATCCCATAATGGAAAGCTCTACATTTGTTAATACAAAATTGTCACTGAGTGGTTCCAGAAAAACCTCAGATGTGTTCTGGCTTTGTAAAATAGACTTTTATGACAATGGAAGGTCCTAAAATGGTCAAAAACATTACATTATTTACATCAAAAAAGAACCCTTTAATTAATTAACCATTTAAGAAACTGATTTAGCTCAGAATGCTTAGTGATGACTGACACTTGTAAAATTGTATTAATTACTGATTTTGACATTAGACATACAGAAATTAAAACATGACAAACATTTAACAGAATAACAGAGTTGAAAGGGACATTAGAGGTCTTTTAGTCCAACTCCTGTTCAAGAAGGAGACCCTATACCATTTAAGGCAAATGGCTGTCCAATCTCTTCTTAAAAACCTCTAATGATGGAACACCCTCAACTGTAATTGCTTCTACTAAAATTCCATGCCCAATTTCTTTCTTTTCACTACACCCAGCCTTAAATGTCCATTGCTTATGGTTTGCCACAATCAGGACATACAACCTGTCTAAAGTACAAAAACTACAAAGCAACCAAAGAAGTAGCAATGATGGAAGAAGAATCAGCAATATGGCATAGGGAAAATGGAGAATGATTTCCTCCCATATCACAGTACTTGCAATATGTTAATAGCCCTAGGAGAAATTCCTGTTCATATCTATACATCCTCTAACACAATATTGTGCCATAAAACATTACTTAAATTGTTACAATTGTGGTTAGATATGCAGATTCCATATATGATAGCACTCCAGCTACCTGAAGGCATTGTTACCTATCTGTCATTTCAGAATGCGGGAATTGAAATAATGGATTCAAGTTGCAAAAGGATAGATTGTTACTGAATGCTAAACACATCCTAACAGTAAGTACAGTGGAAACAAATATCCAGAGAATGATAGGCTTTCCTCTGCTGTATATGTTCAAATAAAGAGTAGTCGTTGTCAGCAATTATTTAAATTCAATACCTACCCTAAGCAGAGGATTGGACTCCATGGCCAAGTCTTCCTTTCTTCTTCTGTTATTTTTATGGTATTGACAAACAAGATGTGAAATACACAACACCTTTTTCCTCATGTTTTCATGTACTGGGTACTCCCTGCTTTGATATTATCTCTGCAGGAAAAATAATCACTGTGATGAATAAGCTTTAATAGCTTAATCCATAAATTCTTTCATCCATTTTTAAAATAATAAAACTACTACTAACCTGAGCAAGCCTAGTGCCAGATATTTAGACTATGATAAATTACACCTATTTCAGATTAGTTGCAGAGTTTTTAGGTAGTAAGCAAAAAAGGACACAAAATGTCTGACCCCAAAGTGAGACCAGTGAATATGCTGGCATATTTAACGAAAGTAAGCAAAGGAGACAAATGTTTAAATCTAAGAAGTTGCAAAGAAGGTCACAGAAAACACAAGCAAGAGCAAGACCTACCTAGGCTCAAGCCTTGCCTCTCCTTTCTTTATGCCAGCTTTCTTTCCCTATCTAATACAGCTCTGATGTCAGATGCTTCTAGACTGAGTTGCAAAGGAAAAAAATAGATATATGGGGAAGGTAATAATAGAGCTATCTATTCTCCAGCTCTGTGCTAAAAGTAGTTGAGAATGAACTTTCTTCCAATGAGGTCTCTATCTTATTTCTATCTGTTCCTTTTGAAATCAGTTCTATGTTAACTAGAAGGCTTTTGGGAATAAAATGTCTCTGCAGTGCTACTATGAGTCTAAGTGAGAGAACAACATCGTTTAGTGACAGAACTGCATATTCTTAAAAACAAAAACAAACAAAGCTGGGATTAGTGAGAAAATTTTGGTGGGCCGCAGAGAAATCTCACCCCCAGAGCACCCCCCAAAGCAATTAATCAGGCTGTGCAGAAACACAAGGCTGCGCCTCCCACATGGCCCGTGGGAACCCTCCCCGCCCACTCACTCCTTACCCGGCAAACTTGCCTGTTAAATTGCTATTTTTCCTGTTTCCTACCATCTTCTGTTCTGCTGTGCTGGGAGATTTAGATTAGCTAGGAAGTAGGAAATGATTGGATGTCTTGCTTTCTAGCTAGTCTTTAGATCTTTGGCTCTGCTTTTAAGCACAGCTGAACCTCCCTTAGGACTGAAGGATTTATTATTCAGTGCAGACTTATGGCAAGCAAATTTTATGTGACAGACTGAGCTAGCCGATGGCAAATAGATAAATCACTGAATGATTCTGTGAGCAACTCAATCTGCCTGCCTGCTTTGCCTGATCTTGGGTAAAAGTTGCTCCTTTTTTTTTATAAAAAATTCAATATTTACAGACATGGTGTGTTGTGAGTTAATTTTGTGAATTTGCTTGCTCACTAATTTTATGAGTTTGCTTGCAAGTAAATTTTATGTGATAGACTGAGCTAGCCAATGGCATATAGATAGATCTCTGAATGAATCTGTGATTCTGTGAGCAACTCAATCTGCCTGCCTGTTTTGTCTGATTTTGGGTAAATTCAATATTTATATAAATATTTATAATATTTACATACAAGCCATGTCCAGCCAGTCACATGACCACCAAGCCACACCCACAAATCAGGCCATGCCCACAGAACCAGTTAGTGGTCCCTGGTATTTAAAATTATGAGTTTGGGGATCCCTGAGGTCCAAAAGGTTGGCAACCCCTGGTCTAAAACATTGCAAAAATGACTAGAGAACATTCCTCTTTGAAATTATGAAGTGGTCCTGCCAGGTTTTCCAGTCATTATTATTATTATTATTATTATTATTATTATTATTATTATTATTATTTATGTATGCCCCTACTCCCAAAGGACTCAGGGCAGTGAACATACAAAAGGATATACAATAAAATAACTAAAAACAAGTCCAAATTACCAAGAGTTAAAACAATAAAATTACAAATAAACAAACAAATTAAAACTACCCACCCCAGGGTCAATCCAGGCTGGCCCGCTGAAACAGCCAGGTCTTCAAGTCTCGATGAAAGGAGCGGAGATCAGGGGCCAAACGCAGATCCGCAGGAAGCTGGTTCCACAGGGCTCCAACAGAAAAGGCCCTAGCTCTGGGAGCCGCCAGCCGACAATGCCTGACCGACGGTATTCCCAGAAGGCCCCTCCTATGGGAGCCCATGCCATGGTTTGTTCTAGTCATGATTTGTTGAATAAGCCACCATAATTGGATTCAAACTGAATACTAAGCCATTATGTAACATGTTAGATTTTGACTGTTATATGAATCCAGCCACTATCTATGCCTTTTTGAAAGAGGCAAACCCAGACCGTAAAGGTTTATTCAATAAATCATATTTAAGTATTCTAAATATTGTTGGGTATTATGCATGAAAGAGGCTAATTCAATTCAATTTGATTTGATTTAATTTATAAATTGTCTAACTCCTAAACACCTTTAGGTGCTTACAATTAAAAAAGCCCTCCAACATAAAACAAATATAACTGACTGGAAAAACAAAACATCAAAACAAATTAAAATAAAATCAAACAAAACAAAAAAACAAAAAACATTGTCTTATACCCAAGCCCCATAAAAATAAGTATTTGGTAAGTTACTGAACAACATAAATGTTAGAGCCACCAGAATCTCTGATGGGACATCATAATAGGATTCACATAAGAGACATGATTCGTATTAGCTAAAACTAAATAGATCCCATTATGCCTTAGAACAATGTGTGAAATCCAGTCATGGTAGCTAATATTGAGCTGATGGATTGATTATAAGAGAGATGTTCACATATTGATCAATTTCTTCTAAGTGAATGCTTCAGTGATTGCTTCCCAAGATGGTCCAAGAAGGGGAGTTGGTATCTATTTACATAAAAACTTCTGTTGTGACACAGAAAATAAAGCACATTTTTTTTATCTGATGTGAAAAAATAAAGACATCAGATATAAAAGATCTATTAATCTTAATGTTATAAAGACAGTGTTTCACTTAGCAGTGTTAAAATAATTTTCTGCACTTTGTTGTTTTACTCTCCCACTGCCCTCTCTACAGAAGGAAACTTTTGTTGGTTTGACTGATTACAGCATGTCTCTCTTTTTAATTTTCTTAGGAACCTAAAAGGAAGAAGTAAGTAGATATATAGCTCTTGATAGACTTAGGTTTTTTTCCACTTTGCAAGTTTTTTTGCTGTGTGTTACACTCTTTAATTTCTTTCTTTCTCAGTTTCAATTTCTTTCCTAAATGAACTTGTTGTCCATGTTCTCACAAGTCCTGAATCACAAAATAAGAGTTCTTTTTCTAATTGACATCTCGGGCATTAACTTAATCCAACTGCAGATAGCTCTGTTGTTGTTATGAAAAAAAGCCTATTTTGGTCAAGATCAGAATACTGCTAGGCTTTTTTCACTTATCATACTAAGCATGTTCTGGGAGCATCTGGTAAGAAAAGGAAAGGAAATAGAAATTTGTATGGAAATAAAAGTTTGCTAGATTGCTGATTTTCTTCCTCTCTTTTGCCATGCCACTGATTGTGTGTGTGTGTGTGGACATGTGTGTTTGTGTGGACATGTGTGTGTGTAGCTTACACTATTTGTTTGGAAAGACATAGTTCAACAGTAAGGTGTTGACAAATTTAACCTAATTTCATATTCTGGCTATGGGGTATCTATCACAACAATGCCTTCATAGGAAATAAGCCAAATCAAATTGCTATTTCTGTTGCAATGGAATCCTAAAATTAATGTGGTTCCCAAAGTTATTATGTATTATTGTTTGGTGATTTTGGATATCAAGCAACAATTATTCACAGTGCCTTTGCTAGAGCATTTTACATGCTAATGTTCTCCCAAAGGCAGCTTATTTTAATCATCAAACATAACTTTCTGGGCTTCCAGTTGCAAATATGTAACCACTGCATAGAACCATATTGAATATCCCTAATCAGCCTCTTTTAGTAATTAGAGAAGCATCTAATCACATACCTTTCTTGTTTCTCCTTCTCTCTGTTGGCTTGTCAACTTTAGTGGAAGCTTGTTATATTTATTGAGCAGTAAATCAACAATAATGTTTAAGGAAAAACATGTTTTTCAATTCTCAATTACTATTTCAGTGCAAGTGCCTTCCCAGGTAAAATAATGTCTTGCTATACCTTTGTAGCAATGGCCACACCTCACAAGCTGAATGTTAAAAAGAAATACTATCCAAATGCCAGATGCTGCTGCATCTTATGTATAAAAAGATAAATTAAATATATACAGTCAAGGAATTCCAGTAATAGAGTAAAAGTCAGGCATCTTCAAATAGATGAGAGACTAAATAATTAGGAGACACAGTAATGCTGATTATAAATAAATGTGGTATAAATAGATGACAAGGACAAATCAAAAGAAGAGAGGAACATTTCTTCACTTTCTTGATTTCCTTTCTTGTGAAATTGCTTTGTCTCGTTTACTTTAGTGATTTTGGCCATTTCCCTCCTACTGAATTATTGTCTTCATAGTGTTATGTAGCTGTCACTGAAATGATAAAAAGCTTTTCTTTATTACTGGTATTTTGGAACAACAATAGTTGGATGACTCTGGGAGACATATTGACATGCACCTCTTGATTTTTCATCCATTAAATAAAAAATAGGCTATTTAACAGACAAAAGATGGGGTAACTGTAGAATCCTTTTAATTTATAACCCTTTACCTGGATGTGTTCCTTAACCTTCATTTAGTGTCACATAAAAATTGTGCTACCAGGTCTTTGCCCAAGTTGTCTTTATGGAAATAATTGAACTGTGACCACCAGAATAGTTATTCTTCTCAAGCTAAGGTAACTTTTTACATTAAATGCTGGACTTCCTTGGTGGCTTATTCATGCTTTTGCAAGGGCTGCTTTAGATACAATGGTATCTCAAATGATCTCAAGCCACAAGAAATTATATCCACAAGAAATTATAAGAATTTCAAGAGGAGCAATTGAAGATTTGCTGGCTTCAAGAACCACCCAGTTATTAGTTCTATCACAAAAACAAATTGGATCTTTCACAATAATGTGGATTCATTGGTAAAGACTTTAACTACAATGCATTGAACAGTGTATGTACATAACACATCATTTTCTTCTATTTGATAATTTTACAGTTTCTAATTCCAGAATCACTGTAGGGTTATTTACTAATCATTACCTTGCTATAGCTCTCTGATGTGCACAAATTACTCTATAAGATTAAATTTATATTCACAAATATCCTTGACTTTAAGGATTAGAAGACAAAATTATTTTCATTCAGAGGTTTACATATGCATTGGTAACAATGTTCAAGGAAAATCATACAACATAAAAGAGCAAACTATCCCACAATATAAAAACAGCAAAATATAAAAGAGAATTAGATAAAACAGTACTGCAACTGAAAGAAAATGAAGTTTGTTTGAATTTTGGAGTAATTCCAGACAATTCTGATGAAGATGCTAGAGAAAATGTTATTAAAACTTTCTTGATTGAAATTTGGATGATACAGAGTCAACAATTGATAAAATATATTGAATAAATACAACATTTACAAGAATAAGAAATGTTTCAAGGGATGTCTTGGTGAACTTTGTCAAGAACAAGATAAGCTTTGCCTCAGCATGTTAATAGAAGACTGAACATTGATAGAGGTATAATTTAATTAAAGGAATTCCTATTACAAACGTATGTAAGAAAAAGGAGAGTACTTTATAAAAGGAAATCCAGTTCTTTCAGATATATACACTAGATGAAATGTTGTTACAAAGGAAGCAATTGTCGAGGTTTGTAAAAAAATATTTTTTGAAATAATATAAACAAAGTTACTGATTTAAGAATGGATTGTAATGCAAGTAAAGCTTTTATCAGATGTTAGTGCATACAATATAATAGAAGCTACTATTGATGAGCTAAAAGGAAAAGAATTAAAGAAAGAGAAGTATTTCTCAACAAATTAAGCTTTTCTATGATGATTATCTATGTTTCTAATAAAAAAATGAACAATGTAAAGCAAAAAACAGGTTTGCAAACAAACCAGGGAAATGGTTGGCATATAAATAATGAAAAGAAAAAGAAAATAACATTATGTTGAAACTACAAAAGGTATGTACTGTAATATTGATAGTATGGCTCTACCAAAAACATTTTATCGACATTTTTCTAATGATGTATCTCTTAAGAAAAGAAATGAGTATATAAAGAAACAAAATGTACCAAGAATTACAAAGGAATGGAAACATTTATGAATGGACCTAAAACAATATGAATTTTTTAAAGCTATAAAATAAATTAAACCAGGAAAGGTGCTTGAACAAGATGGATTATCAAGATCTTATTATAAATGTTTAGTAGATGAACTTTTACAACATTTACAAAATGCAATGAATTATATCTTACATTGAGAAAAGATGCCAGAAGACAATATAGCACTTATACAAAAGAGGGACAAGATTTAACTTTAACAATGAACTTGATATCATTATTGAATAATGGCTACAAGTTCTTTACAACTATTCTGACTGATAGATTGAAAATAATTTTGCAAGAATTTATTAATGAGTATCAATGTGAGTTTCTATCTAAAAGACAGTTAAAGGACAATCTTAGAAATTTGTTGGACATTTTGAAATATTTGCAGCAAGATAAGGAAAAACAAGCTGCATTGATTTTCTTAGATGTGGACAAGACCCTTGACAGTTTAATTTGGACTTTCTTGTCCAAAGTTTTGGAAGATATGAATTTTGGAGAGAACTTTATAAAATGGGTAAGATTGATTTTTACTTCACAGAAAGCACAAATAATTGTTAATGGAGATTTAATAAAGCCTTGTGAGTTACAAAAAGGAACAAGACAAGGATGTCCACTATCTCTTCTCTTATCTATTTTGGTTCTTGAAATACTGACTAGAACTGTAAGACAACATGAGAGAAAAGATTAAAAAAACCTAAGAAGTTAAGAACTGCAGATGACTTGGTGTTGCTTTCAGAAGAACCTTTAAAGGGAATTGAAACATTAATGGGAAAACTAAAACAATTTGGTCTATTAATAGGTCTTGATCAACAAACAGAATATGAAGCTGTTAAAAAAACATGAAAATAGAAGATAAAACAGAATTGATGGATAAAACAGATTCTTAGGTTGAGAAAAGTAAAATATCTAGGTATCACTATGACAAATATAAATTACACATTATTTCAAAACAATGTCTAACTTGTTTATATTAAGACATGGAATGAAGTAAAAAAAGATATGTTAATATGGGTAAACTACAACTGTCATTGTTGGAAAGACTTTCTGTGAGGAAAATGAATGCCTAATATGAAGCTTTTGCTTCAGACAATACCTCTTTTGACAACTGATGTACCATTTAACAGCGTCAAAAGATATATCTATTTTTTATGGTAAGGGAAAAAAACCAAGTTAATATAAGGTGTTACAGGGTGCAATGGAAAGAAGAGTATTGGATTTATCTGATTTGAAATTGTATTCTGTAGCTTGCTATTTGGTTTGATTAAAAGAGTCAATGTTGTTAAGAAATTGAAGGTTTTTGGAATTAAAAATGGATGACATGCGATTTGTGGGCCATGGATATTTGTGGTACAAAAAACTGAAGGTTAATGTGGATTAAAAAATATTATATTTAGATGTACCACATTGAGAATACCGAATAAATATAATCCAGGTTATGTTCCAAAACATATTTGTGGCTCTCAACACAAGAAGCATTTTATAGACAAAAAATAATAGGCAAATACAAATGAGTAACTTATCATGATATACTAGAATTCTTTCAAGGGAATAAAAAAATCAAGAGAAGAACTGATGGCAAAGGGATATACCAGTAGTTGCCAATGATCTACTTTAAATATTTTAATAATATTTAATAATTGTAGACAAATGAGTTAATGGTTAACATTGTAAGACTGATTATAAAATGTAACATGTAACACGCTTATATATAACATGTAAATGCTAAAATTTACAAACCTTTATTGAACTTTGAAGAAGAAGAAAAACAAGTGAAAGAATCTATGATAAAGTAGACTAAAATTTTGGTTACAATGTAAGACTAGAAAATACGTCATTAAAAGGATTGAAATTTATAATATGTTATAATCTTGAAGAGAATTTTACTGCATAAAATGATGTTGGAGAAATTATCTAGAATGTATAAAGGCACTTCAAATACATGTTGGAAATGTGATCAACAACCAGAGAAATTGTATAATGCTTAGTGAACATGTAAAAAAAAAACTAGAAAACTGGATTTTGGAATCAAATATGTATACTGATTCAAAGGGTTTAAAAGATTAATTCACAATTTAGACCAAAGGTATTTATTTTGTGACTGATGAAAACATATAATGAAATATTATTTTGTACATGGTAACTACATTGAGATATTGTATGCACAAATCTGAAAAGATTTGGCTATACCTGCAATGGAGAAATGATTAGTGAAAACGATGGGACCTCCTGAAATTACTAAATTGGCTTCTTTGATTACAAAAAGAGAATATCTGTGTTTATTGCCAACTGGAATTTTTGCAAAAGAAAACTATTGTAACTTCAGAGAAAGTGATAAATTTGTATTGTATTTATAACTTCTGTAAAGATCAGAAGCTGTATCCTTGTATCTTTTCTTTCTTTCTTTTCTATTTTTTTTCTTTCTTGCACTTTTAGCTTTCACTTTGATGTTTTTATGTTGGCCTCACAGGGTAAGCAGATAAGAATCACAACCAGATGTGCTAATCCTACTTTATTGTAATGCTGCATTGACAGAAACTTGCAAGTCTAGATGTACAGTTTTATCCCATCACTCTTACCATCTAAAAGTCTAGGGAGAGTCTTATGTGAGCTTGTTGTGGCTGCCACAACAAACTAAAATGAGTTATGGCTGTCTGTTATGGCTGTCCATCATCCTCTTTAAATAATGGGTTGAAGGTTCCTTTCCCATTATCATTCCTTTCCTGCTTTATCTTTCCGTTGAACAACTAACATTACACAACATCGATACAGCTCTTCTAAGGTATTTGAGATGAACTGAATTGGTCAGTTAGGGATAAGTCATTTTACCCTACATCAGTAATTTAAAGTCCCAGATAGATCACCTTATTTTTCTGTGTCCCTGCTTGATCTTGATCTCTCAATTAGCAATGGTTTTCTGTATGAAGTTTATGCATGGAGCCCAGATAGTTGTTCAGGATCAGATTGTTCTCTTCAATTAATGGTACTGGCCACTTAGCTGCTTCTTCCTTCAGCAAACTCAGCACAAAATTCACTTTAGTGTGATCAGTGGGAAACTCCACCAGTCTCCATCTTTTAAAGATTTCACACTGAATAGTTAATGTTTTGAATTGATCGTGGCCCTGTCAGAACTTTTCTGGCAAGATCCCATGGCAATGCAGGGTCATTGGCTGAGCTGCAAGTTCTGCTGCCATAGGTTGAGATCAATTCTGCCCCAGCAGTTGCATTTGTTGTTTCATTATACTCTGCAAATTGTTCCTTTGTGCATCCACCTGCTGCTGCTGTTGCAACAATGCTGCTGCTAGAGGCTTGACAGACAGTGGAGTTCTTTGAGAATTGAAGGGCTTTCCTGAAATTTGTCTCTTTGGAATAGAAAAAAGACTAGCAAGACTGATGTTGGCCTCACAGATAGGAATCACAACCAGATGAGCAAATCCTACTTTATAGCCGTGCTATATTGATATAATTTTGCATAATCTGAAAGTGCAGTTCTGTTTTACCCCCCGCCCTAGCAATTAGGAAGAGTCTCTTCTGAGCCTCTTGCTCCATTCACTATACAGCTGCAGTCTGTGCTTCCTCTTATCTTCTCATTCCTTTGCCAGGGTCCCTTTGCCCAGAAAGGCCTTTCCAACATTCCATTACACTTTCTTTTTATTTTATTTTATTTTTTATTTATTTATTTATTTTGTCACTCACTTACAAGATAACAAGTATAGGGATAAACATAGTTGTAAATACATGAAATGAATACATATAAGAAAAATAAAAGAAACAATAGGACATGGACAGTAGGCACGTTAGTGCGCTTATGCATGCCCCTACAGACCTCTTAGGAAAGGTCAATAGTTGAAAGGTGAATAGTTGAGATGAATAGTTTTTGGGGTTTGGGGAAGAAACCACAGAGTCAGGTAGAGTATTCCAGACATTGACCACTCTGTTGCTGAAGTCGCATTTCCTGCAATCAAGTTCGGTGTGGTTAACCTTGAGTTTGTATCTATTGTGTGCTCTTGTATTGTTATGGTTGAAGATGAAGTATTCATTGACCGGAAGGACATTGCAATGTATGATTTTATATACTATACTTAGATTGGACCGAAGGTGGCATAGTTCTAGGTTTTCTAGGTCTAGAATTTCAAGTCTGGTGGCATAAGGTATTCTGCAATGAGTAGAGGAGAGTAGAACTCTTCTTGTGAAATATTTCTGGACTTTCTCAACTTCAGATATGTCATGTGGGTTCCAGACTGATGAGCTGTATTCGAGTATTGGTCTAGCAAATGTTTTGTATGCCCTAGTTAGTAGTGTGATATTACCGGAGAAAAACCTACATAGGATTAGGTTAACAACTCTTAATGCCTTTTGGGCTATGTAGTTACAGTGGGATGTAGCACTTAGATCATTAGAGATGAGTACTCCAAGGTCCTTGACAGAGTTTGGATCATCAACAAGGTCTTGACTATTCAGCTTGTATTTTATTTTCTGATTTTTTTCCCAATATGTAAGACAGAGCATTTATTTGTTGAGATTTGAAGTTGCCATTTGTTTGACCATTCTGATACATAGTCGAGGTCTTTTTGAAGGGTAGCAGTATTGTCTGTGGTGTTGAATAACTTTATATCATCAGCGAAGAGAATGCAGTTGCTCTTAATATGATCACAGAGGTCATTTATGTAGAGCATGAAGAGAGTTGGTCCTAGAAAGCTGCCTTGGGGAACACCACTGTTGACAGGTACAGAATTTGATAGGACGCTCCCAATTTTGACCATTCGTTGTCTGTTTGACAGGAGTGCTTCTATCCAGTTATGCAGTTGTCCAGAGATACCATAAGATTTTAGTTTTAGTAGTAGTTTGTCATGTACCACTGAATCGAAGGCTTTACAGAAGTCTATGTAGATTGCGTCTATTGCTTTGCCCTGATCGAGTTGTGTAGTCCATATGTTTTTGCAGTGTAAGAGTTGCAGATTACAGGATAGTTTTTTCTGAAACCATATTGTTTGTTAGAGAGTAGGTTGTTTGTCTCTAAGTGGAGGATAATGGATTGGTTAATAATTGATTCCATGACTTTACAGGTGACGCAGCATAAAGAGATTGGTCTGTAATTTTCAACTAGACTGGGGTCTCTCTTTTTGAAGATGGGGATGTCTGTGGCTTGTGACCATAGGTTTGGCAAGGAGCTGGTCCTGAAAGATTTTTCAAAGATTATGCTTAGAGGTTTGGCTATGGCAGCGGATAGCTTTTTAAAGAAGTAGGCACATATTCCATCCGGTCCAGTAGATAGAGATGGTTTTAGATTGCGTAGTGCTTTTTCAACATTGTCTACTATAAAATCGATATGTATTATATCATTGTAGTTGTCTGTGGTTCGACTAGGAAATACTGGGCATGATCCATTGCTGTTTACAAATACTGAGCCAAATAATGTGTTAAAGAGGTTGGCTTTAATGGTGTTGTCATTGCAGTCTGTACCATTAGGTCCTTTCAGGGGTAGGATGGATCTTGAGCCTTTTAGTTTGTTGTTTACAAAATTGTAGAAAGTGCGGGTGAAATTGGTGTGTAGAAGGTTTTCCTCTTGTTTAATGTGATAATTGGTGCATTCAGTCTTTATCTGGTGGCATAAATTTTTGTATCGGCTTTTGAAGTTGGCAGCATGACCATATTTGTTTTTCTGCCAAAGTGATCTTTTTTTGGATTGAAGTTTCCTTATTGTTATGGGTAATCTGTTTTTTCTGGTTTTGGGAGTTGTTATTGGTACATATAGTTTGATGACTCTGAATTTCAAGTAAAAATATGTTGTAATGGTCTTCAACAGTATTGCATCCAGTAAATAGAGATTGCCAATCAAGGGATGAGAGATTGTTGTCAATAAGATTATAGTTGCCTTTTTTGAAGTTATAATTGGCAATCACATTGTCATGATTTTTGTGCGGACGTATGTTGAGATAAAAGTCAATCATGCTGTGGTCACTGTTGGAAAAGGGTTCTTTAATTTGTATTCCATAAATTGAGTTCAAACTATTGCAGAAGATGAGATTGATTTTTCTTTTATAATGTTTTATATTTTATATGTTTTATAATGTTTTCTAAGAGATTTTTCTTTTATGTTTGCACTTTTTCTTTTTAAAAGATGTGTGTGTGTGAGTGTGTGTGTGTGTGAGTGTGTGAGTGTGTGTGTAAATATAACATGAAACATATAAATCACAATTATTAAAATGTGTTGTTTATTTTGGCTTTTGAAATCTGATTTTTCAGCTTGGTGTAGAAGTGAAATTCAATGTTCTTTATGACAAATGTTATTTTATTTTATCCTCTACGATCTTTAATGAGGTTAGAGGTAGGATTTTTTTTCCTAGCCAGATTCTGACATGCAAATCTGCCTAATTTGCTTAATTCTTTATAACTGCAGTTACAGTGATGTCAAGAGTAATATATGCTTATATTCTGCATACAGAAATAACTAGATAATACAAATAATTAAAAAAATTTCTTAGACATTTCATAATTATTTATTCCATTTATGGAAACCCTATTTCTACTGTGGAAAGTTTTAGCATTTCAAGTAAGCCTAAAATTCTCTTCCTGACCAAGAAAAAGCCGAGATGGGAAATGTTTGTCCGTATTGCATGTAAAAGTCAAAAGGTTGAGTATTCAGTTAAATAATATTTAAGTAACAACATTGATAATTAGATGTTTGCTATTCTTCTTCACTACATTTGAAGGCAGAACTACTGATCTGAGATGCACAATTAAAGGGAACTATCACACTTTTAAAAAGTGTGTTCATTCAAGATTACTTGGCTAAAAGAATTTCCCAATAAAAATCAGAATATGAACTAATATTGTGCTTAATGTGCTGTGTTTTATCACATCCACAGACTTTGCATTCTCTCTGGCTACTGTGGGTAATAGCTGGTAACCATAGTATTATACAATTATCATTGTCTTGTTCAATATATGATCCAATTGTCTGCCTAAGCTAGGATCTTTACTGTAAATTATATACAAACTCCTGTTGATACTACTCTACCTGAAACACCTCCAGTTGATACTCCACTACCTAAAACACTTATCATCATTGGGAAATTTCTCCTGATGCCTTTCATACAATATCCAAATATGATTGCTCCAAGGAGTAACAGAAAACAGTTTTGTTCCATTGTATCTTCTCTAAGTTTTAAAAGATGTTTTACTAACATGTTGCTTTTCTCCTAATATGATTGGCTTTTTTTCTAATGTCACAGAGCTTCTGAGAAATTGTGTAGCCTGAATCACTTTACAAAAGCTTGTGTGAATATAACCTAAATCCCCAAAAAGCTGTCTGCATAATGTGCAAAGGCAGCAAGTATCTTTTGGGGGGAAAACCTATCCTTTAACAAAGCTGTCATTCCCAGTAACTTTTATTCAAAAGCAGTGTCCACAAGAAATGTATGTATTTACACCAAGTGCTCACTTTTATATATATATATAAGCAATCTTTTATTTAGTGTTTAATGATCATCTAAAACAAACAATATTGAAACAAAACTCAGTATATTTTATTTCAGATGGAGGCTCTGTTGTTATAATCTAAGGCATCTCTCATGTCATAGAGTTTGTACCCTTAATGTGTTTAGTTGTGTAGATTTAATTCCATATCCCCATCGAGCAGAAGAAACCATTGCATTCTAGAGGTTCTGATGAAACATTTGGTGATAACAATGGAACATTTTTGCTATTAAGGGGTTTGATTGAAATAACTTTAAGATAAGATATAGGACTAATTTGTGCCTGTTCCTTTTTCAACTGCAACATATCCCATCAGCAAACTAATCTGCCCTGTGAACTTCTCAGTGTCTTTCCTTCATTGACGCATAGGCTGTGACTCAGGGTAACCTTATCCCTTCAGTCTACTGTTTCACTGTCTTCTCAGGGATTTCCTTTCCTTCCTCTCTCACCTTCCCTCAGCTTCCAGTTCATATTTTCTCCCCAAATTGTTCAGATCAAACCAGCCCCCATTTTGTGCTATGACCAAAATGTATCTGGGAATGGATCACTCAAAGCAAACTGTCCATGCATAGAACATTTTGCAGATCTCTATTATGCCACGTTAGCTCATTAAGATAAATGAGACTTAGTGGAACTGAGAGTTAATATTTATTCTATGTTAGTTTGGGGAACTACATGTAATGTTTCAAAAGAATTCCTTAGGTTATTTATTGGGATAAACACTTTCATGGTAAGAAGAGTTTCACAACCGATTAAAAATCTAAAATTTTCTCTCATTGAATTTCTTCAAGCAGAAGTTAAAAAAATTTAGGAATATCTTCTTAGCACAAATTTGGACTTTTTGATCTATAATCCCATGATTATTTCTAAATCTTTAACCTGTTGCATAAAGTCCAACTCACTTAATCTGACTATAAACCCATATCTAGAAAAAAAAATTATATAGTGTCTTGTGTTTATTTCCCCCTTTTAAAGTAATCCATTAAAATTATGAGCACTATGTGTGTATAAATTCAAATGGGATCTACAGTTATTAATTGATTCTTTCTTTCTTTGCTTCTATGCCACATATGGAGACATTCTTTTCTTCCAGTTGAAAGTTCCCATCTTGTTTCACTGTGAAGCAAAAGCTTGATGGTAATTTATGAAGCCCTGAAAATAGGGTTTTATAATGAAAATGTCATGCCTGTGTAATAACTTCCAATTCATGTCTCTAAAAATACATTGTAGATTAAGTAAAATGTAGTTGTCTTCCATTTTATTTTGTATGTCATTAGACTGTTCGACTGCAGCCATTGCTTCTTAAGCTTATTCTGGAAGGATGGCATGAATCTTTATTTGTGCAATTGGATTACACCTGAGAGTACTTATACCTGGTCACTGCTAGCTCCTAACTATAATGAAGATCTACGGGGGAAAAAACAGCCTCATAGCAAGTAATGCCTATATAGATCAAATGGAAGAAAAAGTTGTGCTGATGACAGAACCACCCTATGTGGTAAATAGATGTTGCATCATTTAAGGGAAGCTATTGTACTAAAAAAATGTAAATGCTCTAAATCAAAAATGCAAAAAATCGAAGTGTTAATGGCAATATCAAAGGGAATGCATATGCAAAGGAAAAGTAAAATGAAGTGTAATAAAAGTAAAATGAAGTAAAAGTGTTAGCTATCATAAGAGGATGGACCATAATAGATGTCATAGAACTCACTTTAAATATTTTTGAAATATGCTTTCAAACAATTCAAAAAAATGCCTGTTAAAATGCCAATAGGTTTTGTTTCTGTTATCTGTAAGATCAAATTTATAAAAAAAAATAGAATACTATCAGATCACATTTCATGAATATCTGGTGCAGAACTTTCAAATGATGGGGTATTTGCAGGATAGTTGAATTATGAAACAGGATACTATATTTTGAAATAGCAGACTAGTGAACCATTCATAGGCCATTCAAAAAGTAGAATACATGTAATCCCTTGTGAAAAGTAGAATATATGTAATCCCTTGTGAAAAAGAAAAGAAATGAACAGACAGGGTCAGAGAGAATATTAAGGTACATCTGAGTAAGCCAATTAACTATTAAACCAAATAATTTCATTGTTTAAAAAAGACACACTTATTGTACAAGAAGTCAGAAAACTGGCAGATGAGTTCTGATTTCAGAATACTGAATGTTGTTCTTTTAACCACTGTATAATCTCATCCTGCCAAATGCTAGGATTAAGATAGCCTATGTGATCCTTAATCTAGTTCAAAATGTATTGGTCTCTTCCTTCATAGGCACAGAACACTATCATAAAGCCAAAATTCTATTTATCATTTTCCCCACTGTCTTTTCCAATTTACTGAGCTTTAGAACAATACATTAGAGCTCCTCAAGGATTTTACAATCCAAGATACAGCATAATAAAATTGTAAGAAAATCTTTAGATTTGCAGCTGAATGGAGATAAAGATTAATGGTAGTGGTAAGGATATAGGGAAAGTAAGTGTCATAGAAAGCAGACATGAAGAAAGCCCGGCCAATGAGTTGGCTACTTAATAGAAACAGAGGATGGAGTAATGCAATCCAGGCAACTAGAACGCTTCCAGCTGAGACTGTAAAACAGTTTATGAATTACTGGTGTCATGTATGCAGGCTAAATATATAGAAAATTTAAAAAGTCTATATTTAACCCGGAGGACATGCAATCACAATTGTTTGTTTGAAAAAGAAGAGAGACCAGCAGGCAAAAAAATGCCAAAATTTTACATGGAAAAAATTCAGATGGCTTTCAGAAAAAGCACCATAGTAGCCAGAAAAACATGAAAGCAAGCCTTGAGAAACAAGAAGGATATGTGATAACTGAATACAGGTGTGTGTGTGTGTGAGGGAGGGAGGGAGGGAGGGAGGGAGGGAGGGAGGGAGGGAGAGGGAAGAAAATACAACAAAAGTAAATATTTCTCAAACAAGAATGTAACTGAGAAATTAAGAAGAAAGGGAAAATAAGACATATTTTAAGAAATTAATCAGGGGGAAAATTACACCTAATTTAGAGTTACTCAAAAGTAATAATGGATCAAATCTAATAACAGCAAATGATATTAATAGGAAAAAGGACTCTACTGAAATATTTGTAATTAGAAGGAATATATTCCAGGCACTGACTTCACTAGAATATGAGGTAAGTAAGGCAATAAACCAGCTGTCTAATAAGAAAGTGCCAGGCAAAGATGAAAAATGTATTAAACTTCTTAAACACTGCAAGAGAACAGGCAATTAAAGCATTAAACCTTTATGTCAAAAATACAGAATGTGTGGTCTAGACACTAGGAAAAAATCACTGTATATTCCTATAATGAAAAAGGTAATTCAAGAGAGTGCAAGCTATTAAACTATTGCACTAATTCTTACTTGATGAAAGTTTTGTTAAGATCTTACAAGAACAATAAAGCTAAATGTCGAAAGAAAAATTTCAAATGGATTGTTGGGTTTCAAAAAAGGCAGATCAATGTAAGATCAGATAACTATTAGACCAATAATGGAAAAAGCAAAATATTTTTTTAAAAAAAATATTTGCTTTTACTTCATTGATAACATCTAGATCTATAGATATAGAATATAGAAAATTTACAATGAATGACTGTACCTTAATACTTAATTATTCCTCTGTAGAACTGAATCCAGTTCAGGGTTATCAACCAGTCCAAGGCTCAGAGTTTGATAAGAAGAATTCACATGAACCTCACAGAATAGCTGGAGATCTAATTGTTTATTCCAATAAAGAAAATATGGGTCAATGCTGCCACTTAAATCAGGCTGCAGCCAGCTGTCTTTAATCATTTAATAGACTTATTCCTGTGTTGGTCAAGAAGACTCATAAAATGTCATTTTTTTCCTCTACTCAACAGGGGGTGGGACACCTTATGTTATTATTATCTGAGTGTCCCAGCCGTTCAGGTGGTGCCTGTGTTTGATCAATGTCAGGTGATTCCTGGCTTTGTGAGGTTGACATTCTACAGATATGCTGGAGTCTTTTTCTCAACATCTGAGTCATCTGGATCATGAAAGAAGGCAATGAAAAACTTAGCCATGATCATCACTAAAGATGTTTCAGTGACATCAGAACAGTCAAACAATGCATTTTTAGAGTAGTTGTGAAAGCTAAATATTGTGGAAAATATGAGGAAAAGAAAAAAAAGGGAAAAACAAACCATCAGATTAGGGATGTGAAGTACTAAGAGTATGGAGTCCAAAGGAATAGGATAAACCATGACAATGCCAGTGAACAGAAATTCAAATGTTTTGGGAATATGATGGGAGGAGATAAATAAAGTAAGAAAAAAGCAATTATGCTTGGCAATATTGTAAGAAGAGGAAATAATGGAGGACAATGGAGAAATTCAATGGACAGGATCAAGGAGATATTGGAATGTCCTTGGAAGAGCTAATGAACAGGCAGAGGTGACAGAATGAGATTGGATCAAATCTCTGGATTTGAACTTCATGCCAATTGACAACCGAGGCCTGACATTCTGTTTCTGACCTAATTTTAAAGAATGGAATGGGAAATCACAACATGACTTCTTCTAACCCTGTTTTATTTTTCATGTTTACATAAATGAATTTTCACACAACCTATTTTGCATAAATAAACATAAAACAATATAGAAAATTGGATTTATATGATCCTCTATGTCCAAATAGTCCTGAGTAAAAAATTTAGAAATTTTCATTTAGAAATTGTCACATTTAGGATCATTTTTACAGGAATACACTGAGCTAAGTACTGATATACTATTTTACTAGTCATGATTGATTAGTTGTGATTGGTGTTGATGGAACTTCTGACATTGAGACAGAAGTTAAGTTTGATTATCATTTTGCATTAATGTCTCATACATTTAGATATAAAAAAGTAAGACAAATAATATTTAATTAATTTCAATTTCTGAATACAAAAGTAGGAAAAAAACATGGATTTTCAGAATGAACCTAACGTACTGATGGCTAAGAGAGATTTTCACAGACATGTGAAAGACTGAAAGCTTTTTAAGACCAAATTATGTATGAGACAGGATTTCCATCATTCTATCCCTACATCTTTCTCTATTATCCTAAAAGCAGCTGAATTTGGTTTGGCATCACAACACAAAAAGAAGAAAGAATGGTTAAAGTCAAAAATTTCCCTGTTTTCTGAGATATTCTTAGTTTTGTATAGGAAAACATACCCCAGTGTTATTCAGAAGCTCTTGTAGCAATGAAAAACTAGTAGATCTAGTAATAACTGCCTTGTGTGTATTTTTGTCCTTTGTTCTTTAGAATATACCTGCATTATTTTCTGTTAGATGTTTGGAAATGTAACCTAACTTTCCATTATGTTTTATTTTCATATCACATTTGACTTTTTATATTTGTATTTTGCAAAACTATATTAGTACAGATTTATTACATTTATACCAGTCTTTAGCATTCTCATATTAGGAGATTCCCAGTTTACCTGGAAATTTTAAGCTTTAGCAGAAAAGAGAATTTACTTAGGAATAATATATGCTTAAACAGAAATGGGTTTTCCATTCTTAAAGAAGAAATGTTGCATGAATATTCTGAAACATGGAAATAGTATATGTACTGCATTAGTGGTGGGACTCAAAAATTTTACTATCGGTTCTGTGGGCATGGGTTGATGGGTGTGGCTTGGTTGTCATGGCAGGGAAAGGATACTGTAAAATTCCCATTCTCTCCCCACCCCACTAACCTGCTTTCCAGCTCCGTTCTCTTGTGTAGGGCAACAAAAGAAGACCCAGTGGATCAGCTGGGACTGGAGAGGTAGAGAATAAATGAGGGCGGGGCCAGTCAGAGGTGGTATTCTGAACTACTCAAAATTTCTGCTACCGGTTCTCTGAACTACTCAAAATTTGCACTACTGGTTCTCCAGAACTGTTCAGAACCTGCTGAATACCACCTCTGTACTGTATGTAATAGGGGACCCATGCTCATATCAGATTCCATGGATAATATCTAAATAGTCCTAGACTTATGGGAACAATTGAATGAATTGAATTGAAGTGGAACTAGCATTTTTCATCTATCAAGATCTATGTCAATATTCAACCAAGATAAACCATCCAAATTTCATTAGGATATTTTAAATACAATAATATGATTATTTGCTTCTAATAATATTTTTTGCATATCTTTATTCTTGTGTGTGAAATGTTGCATGCAATTTATTCATGTTTATTTAGAATACTAGAGGTGATAAAAACATGGGTTACAATGGATTCAAATTAGTGGACATCTCCATTTCACTCACAGACAAATTCATGATGGATTTATCCAGCATTCCTCTTTAGAGGCTATTTGGTACAGAATACCATCTGCATGGTAGATGGAATAACACAAAAAACATAATAAAAACAAAAAGAAATAATGGGGCATTTTGAAAAAAGAAAGAGAAAGGAAATGAATTTCATTTGTCTTGGTTTTGTATTATTTAGCCATTTTTATGGGTGTTTATTTAGACATTTAAACTCTGATTCTTCTAAACATTATTAAATCAATTGCCTACTAAACAAAGGAATTATTATGTCTGTTGCAAAATGAGATAAAAATTTGTTCAGGCCCTAAATGGTAAATGTGTATTTATATGCATTTTCAAAGACATTGGATGACTTTTGTCCTGAGTTTTGATTAAGAAGAGTTCTCATTTACATGTGACAATAAGTTCTGCAACAAAACACTCATACATGAGATCTTTGAGTTTAGACACTGACCACATAATGGAAATACTTCAGCTTTTCAAAAGCCAAGTAGAGTTTTAGGGTTATGTACAGTCTTTTCCCATCCAGTAAATAACACCTAACATCTGTGGTAAGTGCTACATTCTGTCACTAAAGAGTCATCTCCAGAGTCCAGCCCTTATTATCTTGTGTGATAATAATTTGTCTGGCAATTCAGACCCCTGTCATTTATTTGAACTCTTATAGCATCCTGTAATGGTGATGTGATGGCTTCTATGGTCTCCATTAATTATGCCTGGACTGTAAAGCATTTCACATACTTCTGCAGTGAGAAAAGGCAGTTGTCTTTCTTCCATCTATGACTACATCTTTGTTTCTGGATGAATATATCCAGGAGTATACAGAATGATTTATGTTTTAAATATAGGTAGGTGGAGTCTTATTACTAATACCTAGAAAAATAGTGAATTGTTGGTAAATACTATTTACCAGCAACTCACTAGGAACTCAAGGCTTCTGGACTCAAAATTTAAAGTTCTACTTCCACTGTTTATCAACTATCCTTAAATTGTTCAAAAGTAGGAGCAGAAGAAAATGTCATTTATGGAACAGCAATATTACATAGTAAGTTATTACACAAAGCTCTGAATGGTTGACATGATTAAAAAAGAGATTCAGTCAACTCATTCCTTAGTATTAGAACAGATGCTTTCAAGTTGCTTTATGGGTTTAAGAGAGTTCAGAGTTTCTGGATCACAGTACTATTTTCATATATAGAGAAACTAATATAGAAGGGGGTCTACTGTAAAGAGCACTCCAATATTAACAGATTAACAGAGTTGGAAGAGACTTTGTAGGTCATCTAGTCCAACCCCCCACTCAAGCAGAAAACCCTACACAATTTCCAACAAATGGTAGTCCAATCTCTTCTTGAAAGCCTCCAATAATGAAGCTTGTACAACTTCCAAAGGCCAGCTATTCCATTGGTTAATTGTTCTCACTGACTAAAAATGTCTTCTTATTTCTAGGTTGAATGTCTTCTTGATCAATTCCCATCCATTATTCCTTTGTCTGTCCTTCAGGTGCTTTGGAAAATAGCTTGACTCCTTCCTCTCTGTGGCAGCACTTCAAATATTGGAGCACTGTTATCATGTCTGCTCGATCCTTCTCTCCACTAGACTGGGTATGCCCAGTTCCTGTAACAGTTCTTCATATCTTTTAGTCTCCAGTCCCCTAATCATCCTGGTAGCTCTTTTCTGCATTTTTTCTAGAGTCTCAACATCTTTTTTATTGTCATGAATAGTCAACCCACATGGTTTATCTTCTCCACAAAGTTGTTGTTAGGCTTTATTTTGGTTGAAAAGTAAAAAAAGAGAAGCAATACTAAGTAATACATACGTTTATTTGCTGTTTGAATGGATATGATTTTATATCACAGAGTAACAGGATACGAAATTTTGCTTATATTACTTGTACAGTATGTAATTTTTTACTAAAGGTGTTGTAAACAAAATTGTAAGACAAGCAACACTCTCAGAAAAAGCTAACCTTATTAATGAGCTATACCAACAAGCCTTCTAATCCAGCAAAGAAAGAGGTCAGAGTGGTTGTATAGCCTTCAGGATTTAAAACATCATAGAATTTTTGAACATTGTTTATTTTGACTGGTAGATAAAAGAAGTGCAGGGAAAATACTTCAAAAGATTATTGTGGGAAAATAATTGAAGTTTATCTTTCTGGGACTTTGCTTAATGTTCTCTAAAATGTCTGGCATCTTACTGTAATAACAGTCTCTCCCCCAAAAGATACAATGGAAATATTTCCCATTATAGTTTCCCTAAGGTGAAATGTTTTCTAGAAATTGGTTCAAATAAGCTGTAGCTTTCAAATCTCAGGTTATAAATTGAAATCAAATCATTTCAGCTTTGAATCAGATCTATTTTATGCACCCCTACATTGCAAATATTATCTTTACAATTTGGGATACGTAAACAATTATGTACCATGTGGAATGTAAAATAAATGTAAAATTGATTTATTTTTCAGTCAGAATCATAAACATTCACTTTCTCTAACATGTATTCATTAATTCTTCTATATACATTTTTTCATGAAATCTGTACAAATAAATCCCTAACACATTTAATACTGACTATCAAAACTCGGCCAGTTTCAATACTTCATGGAATAATCTGGAATTTGTTAAACTTCAAAGGTCATGAATTGTCTTTTAATAAAACATTTCACACCAGGAGGCCTGATCATTTTCAAGGTGCTTCACCTTGAGACATTAAATGCACTGAGTGGGTGTTACTCTGACTTGGCCAGGTCCTTCATTGTTACAAAAGTGATTAATTTGGTTTTGGCTCTTTTGTTGAAAGACAAGAATGCAGCTGAACACCACTAAGATGCTACAACTACATTTGAGGTGAGATCCACAGCCATCCTTTTGGGAAAAGCCTTGAAGACATGGCTATGCCATCTAGCAAATGGAGGGGTGGCATTTTGGAATGGCTAATGGAATACATAACATTCTACCTATTTCATTACTTCACTGCCTTGCACTCTATCCTGGTTAGTTTTATTTTAAATTTATGATCAATGTTTTATAGTGCCTTTTAATTGAATATTTGTAAATAAACCAAAGTCACCTTTGGCAAGATGGAGGTCATTAAAGTTTAATTAATAATTACAAAATACAAAGACCTGTAAAGAGCCTTGGTGGTGCAGGCTGTTAAACACCTAGCACTTAGCTCCAGCTGCCTGCAATTAGTGCAGGCTCGAATCCCACCAGGCTCAAGGTTGACTCAGCCTTCCATCCTCCTGGGGTAGGTAAATTGAGGACCCAAGATTGTTGGGGGCAATAAGCTGACTTTGTAAAAATGCCGCTGGGGGGGGGGGGGGCAAAAAGCCCTAGTAATAAGCAGGCATATACAATAGAAGGCTATTGCTGAGCACATTGTGTTGTGCTCCAAAGATTGTAAGCTGCCCTGAGTCTCCGGAGAAGGGCAGCATATAAATGTGAATAAAAAATAAATAAAAAATAAAAATAGAATGATTACAGCAAAAGAAACAAAGACAGTATCAATAGTAAAAGGTGCCTTGAGTGCAACCCTAAAACAACTGGAGCACCATATGAACACCATTGGCATTTACAAAACCACCACCAGTCATTTGCAAAAGGCAGCTTTACTCAGAAGAACTTACATTCTTCAATAATAATTTTAACATTATCAAACAGCCACATCTGTCTATCCTGAGTCTTTGGGAAGGACTTGATATAGGGATAAAAATGTCAAATCTAGTCTGAACATTTGGCTGATTGTGCAATGAACTATAATAATAATAGCTACTGCAGATTTAAGCAACCTGCCAAATTATGGAAAGGAGATATTATAGTTTGCAACAATTCTGCTGCATTGGTTTCTACTTTATTTGGGTGAAATTCCAAGTGTTGATTGTATGGAAATAACCAATATGGTTTAGAATCTGAGAATCTTAGAGATCATTTATCCAAGTAGGTTTGGTCTGAAAGAGAGATAATCTGGCATAACTACAGCTAGAAGCAGATAAGAGAAGTGGGAATTCAAATTGCAAAAGAGTGTGCTTAGAGTATTGACTTTGAAAAGTTGACAATGGATTAAGGGTCCAGAGGGATTTGGATGTATAATTTTGAAATAATTAGAATTTTTCCCTGGATTTTAAATTCATTTAAAAAATCCTTCCCATGATTGTTTGGATTTCTTTAAGAGAGAAGATGATAATGGGTCTTTGAATATTTGATACTAATATTTGGAGCTAGGGAATAATAAACTTACCCTGTTAATAAAAAATGGAGCAAAAAACCTTGATATCTATTTTTGAACATTGATTTTTGAAATTATTTGATATGATTGATAGATGGTGAGTTAGTGAACTTATATAATAAGGGAATAACTTCCAGTGAGGAATGGCAAATCATTTTTTCTGGGAATTGTGGAAGACATTATGATTGATACAGCAGCTGAATGCTGGATCTAGACTGCTGACAATTCACTCCAGATAAAGGAGAGATCTTGAGAACGCCTCTATGTAATCAGAAAAAGTAGATGCCAGAAGCTAATTTTCTGAAGTCCTTTGCAAGCAGCTAGGTAGGAACTGCAGAATTCCATCATGATTAGATGCATTAATGTAACCTTTCATAGATTCAAAGTTCAACCAAACTTCATATTTTTAATCACTTTGGATATCCGCCCCACCCTTATTGTTTGTTAAAGATTAAAAAACCTTCAGAACTACAAGTCTGGTAGTCTCCGGTTGAGTTTCTCTTCAATCCATTTAGAAAGAAAGTTAGGCATTTAAAGTTTTGTAAGAATTTTATTCTACAGCAAAAGGATGATTATAGTGCTGATTTCAGAACGTTTTTAAATGGATTAAGTGTTGAGATGAATTTGAATTAAAGAAAGGATCCTCTCATGGGTAAAATTCTTTTGTTTATATTTTGAGTTGATAAGAAGACTTTGAAGGTTGAACATGGGCACCAGATGACTACCTTAAAGGAAATGTTTGATATGTGGGCCCAAGGGGTTTTGGAGTTGCTTAACTCTATAATGGAATTAAAAAGTGCTATTGAACAGGAACAAGTCCCATTGAGTAAAACTGAAATGGACTGTAAAAACAAAGAATAAATGAAAATATTGAATTTACAAATGGAATTTGATTTTGCTTTAAATTTTGGAAAAGATATACAAATAACACATGCTTGTTTTTTTTAAAAAAATTGGGATAGGATTTTTATTATTTATAGATTAGAGGAAAATGTTGAAAATAGAAATGGAGATACAAGTATTTAAGTTATTCATTCCTTATTGGACTTTTGTTAATAAGGACAGTTGAAGCTTAAAAGTAAATGGGATGAGATATTGAATGAAGAATTTGTTGTATTTTAAAAGATTTAAAAGTACATGTGTGTACGATTTGGGTAATTTTCTTATTGGATGTATGAAAGAAGTCTGTTAAGGTCTTGAAGGGTTTTTTTGAGAAATGACCAGCTTTGAATTTTGTTTTTAATTAAGCAATATAATAAAATTGTTTATACTTGATTGAATGAGCGAAAATTTACTTATCTGCCCCTTTTTTCTTTTTACTATATTTTTCTCTTCTAATTTTTTATATTTTTGATAATCTGAATTAGCTTTTATTCTTCCCATTTGTACCCCTTAATAAAAGTATTGGGGAGAGAGAAAGAAAAGTTCTTATAATACTACCTTTCTGTAGAATTTTTGAAGATTGAAGAGTTAAGAAAGATGATTGAATTATGAAAAGTTTTTCCCCTGGTAATTGAAGAGACAGTGTTAATGTTGTGAATGTTGGACTATTATGGATATTTTACTGATTTACCAAAAGGAATAAGAACTATATTTTTGTTATTTATGGTGATTTTATTGGATGGAAATGCAAAGAAATGAATAAAATCAGAGGGAAGCATGTATGATGTTTCAATGAAAGGCTTAAAATACTGTTAAATTGAAACATGCCCTTAAAGTTCAACACAGTTCTAATAAATATCCCAGTGGCAAACTATCATATTTGAAATTTGAACTCTAGCTTCTGACATTTCTTCTGTGGTCTAGACTTCAGTAACACATTTGGTTTTGATTTTTCCTATCAAGTAGATAAGGAAATAATGAGGATAAATCATATTTCTGTACAGACTGAGAAACTGCCAAGCAATTATTTTGCAATGATCATGCCCCATGTTTTAAAACAAACAGATGAATGTCTTTTCTCTGGTTTTCATAGTATGAATTTGGCAATTGTTTAGACCAAGCAGACTTCAAAGAGCATCAAAACAAATGGTGTGTTTGTGTTGTTTTTTTGTTAACATGTTTATTAAAAGATATGTAAGAAAATAGATTTGAAATGGAGTCAGGCTATGGGTGCATCAAACTATATTTGTTCTGTGAGGTTGGATCTAACTTTATTAATACAATACATAGTAAATATAATACAAATTAGACTGTACACTTTAGCATATAAGATAACATGTGAGAAATGTTCACAAGCTGGTTATCTACAAGAGTTCAGCACAATTTAAACTTAGCAGTAAGGAAAAGATCAAAGAAAGGAATTGCAGTCCTTTAAAACTGAAAAGACAGCAGGATATGTTTTTCTCTCAACTTTTTGGAAAACTACCTGCACAGCTCCTACCCTTAGTCTGTAGAGCAGTGGCCCCCAACATTTTGGACACCAGGAACTGGTTCCATGGAGAAAGTATTTCCGCAGACTGGAGGGAGTGTGGTTCTGCATGCTGCCTGCATCCCACAATTGGAACTTTGGCATGCTGCGCATCAGTGCCGGTCTGCAGATTGAGGGTTGGGGACTCCTGATACATAGAAAGAGTTGAGACCTCAGTAAGTCTCCTGTCTCAATAAACAGATCCTCTAGGTCCCAATATATACAAAAATAATAGCCTAAAGTCTGGTCCTTGTCTGGACCCTTTTAAGAACCCCTTCCTTTTTCTCTCCATTATATCTGCACTCTACTCTTGGCCCTAAGATCAGTCACTTCCTTCCAACTCCCATTCCTTTTCATCTGCATGCCTTTATCAAATCATTTTTGTTTAGTTATTTTTGCCACTAATGAACTAATAGCAAGAAAAATAATCAAAGGAAAACAACACCATAAGAAGATTATGCAACTTATTCATATACTATGTGTAACTCCATCTTCAATCCACTGAGTAACTTGTGACCATGGATTTATTTTTGCAAAGTTGAAGGACTCATCTATTAGCAATAAAAAGGACATTGATAATCCATTTCCATTGTTCAGCTATCAATGTTCATATAATAAATACTTTGTTCAACATAATATGAACTTTTCAGAAAAAAAAGTATATCAGTATTATCAGCATACTGGTGATAGGTCATCCCAACTGATAGGCAACCTTCTTTGATAGCTTCACGTAGATATTAAAATGCAGAGAAAGAGAGACATATCCTATGTAATTCCATGTGAGATCAGCCATTCAGATATTACCTTTTTCTCTGGAATTGTCTGCTCAGGATGAAGCAAAACCACAATGTTTTTCCAATCACTGCAGACAATTTGGAAAAATATCATGATTGAAGATTACCAAAAAGTCTAAAAGAATGTTCCATCCAACCAGGTTGCAACAAAATTCTTTTAACTGAATCATAAATCCGGATTCTGTACCATCCTGACTGGAAGGTATATGAATTACAGTATCTGCTTTCTCTACATCATATGAGATGTAACATCAAACACATTGTTAACATCTTTCTCCAAAAAAGGAAAGTTGGAGAAAGAGTTATGGTTGGGTCCAGGTAAAGCCTTTCTAAGGGCAGAGGGAGACAAACTTTATCCAGTATCTTCCTCTCCCTTGAAGATGAAAAAAAATAGTGATGCTTTGCTGAACCATAATTCTGATGTAGGCTCAACCATAAGATTCATTCACAGTCACTCAAATTCATTTATGTTCTTTCATTAGTGTTCTGGGTTATTTATTTGTTTGTTTGTTTAAACACTGAAATATTTCCAAGTGACTCTGGGCAGTTTACAGATAAAAGCATAAAAACCATATCTTTTGTGTCCTGAGTCTAAAGGGATGGTATCAGGTACAATGAAATCTAAATTAACCCCACCTTTAGTATAAGGATTTATTTCTTCAATATCAACCGTAGACTTTGGCTTTCTAGAACAGGCTTAAAAATATAACTCTGAAGTTTAAAGTACTGTAACTGTGATTTTATATGAAAACAAGGATAAGGATTAATTCACTCTCTGCATTTTACCATACCTGTATAATTACTTATTGTGAAATAATACATACAATGCTTAGAAAAAATATTGTAATGTAGTACTGAAAATGCACAAAACTAAATATATTAGGGAATGAAGTAAATATGCCTTGCAAAAGTTTATTCTTAAAAAGTACAGAAATTGTGTATTACATAAATTGTTTGCAATATTTGTTCATCAATTTATATGAATACATTTATATTAATACTTACCTTATTCTTATAAAGTACGTATATGAAATATATGTTTAGGAAACACAAAAAATACCCATATTTCATATGGATTTTTCTTAAAACTAAACAAAAGAAAAAAAACTGATGAAGTAATGAGATAAATTATCTGCCACTTGGAAAATGAACAACAGAACGGTTGATTTTTTTTTCACCCTTATTTATGAATACACCATATTCATGTAAGTACACTATGCTAAGAAATTAAGTTTATTGCATCTTATCTGCTTCTAACATCAGGTTCTCAGACAATTGTAGAAATTAAAATGAATGCCAACCATTTTTTGAGAGTAAGTCACTCTTCTTCCTTTTCTAGCAATAAACAGGATTTGAGACATAAATCTGATTAGATCATGAATCCAGGAAATGCTAAATATTTCAGTGTGAGTTTTTGACTGCTCATGGTTGTAAACAGGCCAAGAATAAGCCATGATAAATAGCAGAGAGTAAATGATTCATGTAACTGATATCACCTAGCTAATACTTCGGTTTCTTGAATGGATTTAGGAAGTGGAGCTTCGTTTGTAGCATATAGAAGAAACATATGGTGAATGTTATTAATCTTCCAAGTCAACCTGACAATTCCTGGAATCTTGGTGATTGCTTTTGTTCCCCTTATATCTGACATGGTTTAGGAAACATGCCTAGAAAAGTAGGACAGAGAGGAAGATGTGGATTATCTTTGCATGAGAAGATGTATTATTCCATAAGATATTGCTTCCATGCTGGGGGAAAAATCACTGTTTCAAAGTAGGCAAACAACAGGAGCAGATATAAGGGTAAGCTTAGTTAACTTGTCCAAAGTGAAAATTAAACCAAGAACACAGAAGCAAACATTAATCTGGGCTTTTTAATCAAATGCCTGGAGCAAATCAGAAATGATAAATCTATAATGATGTTAAAGCAGAGAGAGAGTGTGCGCCTTGCAGTCAATCAGGTCAATGTTTATGTTAACTGTGGTGGAATTCATTGTGCCCTCACCTTTCACCCATGCAAATGAATCAGGAGCCTAGAAACTTGCTAATTTATGACATAGCATGCAATCTCACTAACAGCTCAGGTGGAAAGGTAAACAATTTAAAGCAATTCAAGATTTAGATGCAGCTGTCAGATGCTGTTGAATTTGGCTTACTTGTGGAATTACTCTTAGTAATTACTAGTTTTCAGCAAAAAAATCAGGAAATCTAACTACATTTAAGGGTGGCACTTTGCTTGTCTGTACAGATTATTCTTGTTTGATACTCATGGTTTAGAGACATGATATGTAAACCATGACTTTGCAAACAACTTGCCTTGTTCACACATTCATAAAGACACTTTATTATTCTGTTGTTTAATATTACTCAGCCAAATTTTCTTTTATGTTGCTTTTAAGTTTGGTTGAAGGTAAAGAGAAATTTCGATACATCAAAATTTATTTCTGAAAAGCAGATCAAGTGCTTGTCTGACTAAAAATATTTTTGCTTCCCAGTGAAAAATCATTTGGGATGAGTTAGACTGAATTCCCTTTCAAAGCTTGGAAACAAGCTGTGAGAAAGGTCTTTCCTGTGTTGCTGCAATAATATTCGGTTTTGTTATGTTTCTAAGGTGTTTGACATTTGAAAGATGGAAAAAAAATAACTCAGTGGAAGATTGTTCTTACCCTTCATTTTCATAGAAGAATCAGGAACATGTCATGATTCACCAAGAATAAAATGTATACATTATATTATAAAAGTTTCATTTTTTCCCACTGAGTTTGCTCTGGAAACAGATTACAAATGTACACAAGGATGGCTGGAGGAAACTGAATAAATAGATATTTCTTCAAGTGGAAAACAAAAGTATCCTAACAACACAAGTGAAATAAATTCATATAAATATGTACTCCACTATTAAATTGATGTTTTCCTGGGTCCATGAACTGGTTAATGCCATAAACCCTATGGAACTCTTTATAAAACACATTGGTTGTCTTGGTTTACTAAAAATTAGCATCAGATTGATAACTTAACCTAAATGGGAAATCAAGTTCTGAGCCTTTCCTAGAAACTCCAGGTAAAGTAGCCATATAGCCATCTTGTGATTCTGAACAATATATACGAGTAGCATATTTCAAATGGTTTTAATGAAATAAAACTGACACAATCTTCAGCACCAGATTGACATCAGCTTGATGTCAAAATTACATCAAATTATTCTTGTTTATGGACTATGTCTTTATCTTTATGACTTGAATCCAATAACCACTCTTAGGTAGACACTCCTTAGCATGACTCTGGCAAGGTATTCCTTGTTTTTTTTTAGGAATTCTTTGGTTGCCTTTCAGTCTTTGTATAGCCCTTCCAGCTATGTGGACAAATGCAACTGGCCTTTACCAGTCCTTTTTATTTAAAATTCTAATTTGTTCACTGAATCTCTCTTTTGACTCTTTTTTGACTGTCACTCCTTTGTTTCTTCTTTGTCTTTTTCCTTCTTCCCACCTTGAATTTCTTTCTCTTCTACTCTGGTCTTTTCTCCTTCTTGGTCTGCTATAGTTTTTCCATTTGATGAGTGCTACAATAGGTTCCATAGATTTCCCATTAATCTCCAGTCTTCTTCCAGATCACAAAGCTTCCAGGTCTATTTCCCTGCACTTATTGAGTTGCTAATTCAGAACTTTGTAATTCCTCTGAGTCCCAAAGAAACTGTACACTTTCTTCTTTTGCTGTCACTACTGTCTCGTATAATGCCACATAGGTTAAATTTCATAGTTCAGACCACAGAAGTCTTATTTCTTCTTCCTTCCTTTAGTCACTCCTATTTTCCTTCTTCTCTATGTTGTCCCTCCTATTTATTATTTTTATTAGACTTTTAAAGGTAAAAGCTCCCCTTGCACATATGTGCTAGTCATTTCTGGCTCTAGGAGGCAGTGCTCACCTCCATTACAAAGCTGAAGACCCAGCACTGTCCAAAGACATCTCTGTGGTCATGTGGCCGGCATGACTAAATACCAAAGGCACACATAATGCTGTTACCTTCCCACCAAAGTGGTCCCTATTTTTCTACTTGCATTTTTTCATGCTTTTGAACTGCTAGGTTGGCAAAAGCTGGGACAAGTAATGGGAGCTCACTCCATTACACGGCGCTAGGGCTTTGAACTGCCAAACTGCCCACCTATCTATCAACAAGTGCAGCGTCTTAGCCACTGAACTACCACGTCCCTTATTAGACTTTTATTTCATCTTTATTACTTTATAAATAACTCAAAGTGGCACTCATACCTAATATTCCTCTTGCTTCCCATTTCCCCACAGCAACAATCCTGTGAGGTTGGGATGAGAGACAGTGACTGGCTCAAATATCTCATTATATATTATCCTGGAAAACATACTTGTTTTCCTTTGTCTGATGAGCTTCAAAGTATTCCAAAGCAAATAAAAATAATATACACATTAAAAAATCAGGTAATAGCAACCACAGGATTAGTTCTTGGATTCAGGCATGTGCTTGTAGACATACACACATACACACACACATAGAGAAAAGACTAATAATATTATTTTTTATCTATAAATAAATATTGGCTGTAATTGCCTGCTTTAGTAAACAAAAACAAAGCTAACTGAAATCTACTTTGTATTACGGAAAATAAATCTGCCAATTCCCATGCAATGACAGAACAGTTTTCAAAAAGTTCACATGCTATCATTCTCCAGTATGGCAAAAACAACATGGCAAAAAATTGCCCAATTTTTTTCTCCTGGGACTGGTACAATGAAGCCTATAATAAAGCAATGACGGCATCGTGTGAGAAAGTGCTGAATAAATGGAAACAGATCTTCATCCAGTGAACAGGTCAGTAGTGTAAATTACAAAGAGCATGATCCTGTCAGATACAACATAATGATCCTCAAGATACTAAAGACAAGAAATGCCATGTCCTAAAGCTACAGATGCATTTTGACATGTTAAAAATATTTTTGCAACATTCAGAGGCCAAGAATGTGATAACCTTGACACCCCCTGAATAAATGTCCATAAAAATGACTAGATAAACAACACAACAGGCTGCAAAATTCACTTATCTAGCTCTTTCATTTACACAATCCCTTTATTCAGCAACTTCTGTGCAAACAATTCAGACTTCATGAACAGCTTCTCCCAAGAAGAATTTTGTCGAAAGGGTAAATAAGAATATGAAGAACAAGAGGATAGAACCATTAAAACAAAAGTCCATGTTACCATCTTCCTTGAACTTTATATACTATTATGTTTTCGAAGGCCAGGTATAAAGCATTGCTGGACTTTAATGTGTAGATTAGGTATTTATTTCTACATTCTGTTACACATTCATATATTGCATGTCAGAAAAACTGCTCAAAAACTTGGCCATTTGTACTATTTATACTTTGTTTTCATCTCTTAATTTCATTTTCCCACTGTAACTAGTCAGACTGCTTTATGGTGCCATATGAATTAGCTTCCCATTTCTGGAAATGATTTACTGAGAAAAACATTCTGTTTGCCAATTATACTTTTAATGCTCAATGGAACTCACTAGAACTTTAGCACTCTCTTTCTCTCTCTGAGACTATAACCATAAAATATGATTAGTGAGTATTAATCTCTAGAACACTTGTTGGCTTCTGCCATTATCAAACGTTTTTTAAGAATATACAAATTCAGAAGACAAAATTATTTTGTCCCTGCATATTTTGTTCATATGTTGGCAGGTACATATATGACACTTTCATACAAATCTTTCACATAAAATTCCTCATTGATTCCCCATCTGCACTCTTATTAAACATTTCTATTTATGCACTTCAATTGGCATATACAGTCTCTTTTAACTTCCATTAAGTACTTTTCTATGAATCTTGGTGGGTTTTTTTTTCTAACCAGAAATTATTCCAACATTTTGTAACATGTAATTTTTAATAATATATCAACATTTGTTTGTTATTAATCAGGGTGGTCAATTGCTGTAGTTAAGAGTTGTAGTTCCAAACTTTAGAAAGGGCAGACTATAATCAACAAATTGTATCAGTACCTTCTCATTCATCTTCACAAATAAAAGAGCAATCATTTTGCAGAGAAGGACTGAAAATAAAAGATTGCTGGAAGAAAAACAAAAAGGTGATGTCAATAAAATATTGTTTCTGTTACAAGCAAGTAAGCTAACTACATATACAGCAAACTACTTCCTTAAATTAAATATGAAGTACTTTGAACAAACCATGCTTTAAATGATTTATATACAATTCATTTCAAGGCCTGTTGCCCGGAAAAATCTCCCACTTCAGCCCTCATACAAACTGGGCCTTTATTCATTAAACAGATAAAACTAAAAAAAATAGATACTGCTGCTTTACGAACCAAGATGCTCAGAAGTTAATATGGGACTACTCATAACCAATGGCTATCATTTGGGAGGCAGAGATCACAAGTCTTGGGGTAAAAAAAACAGGGCTATTTTAATGAGATCTCAGAGCTGTAGAATAGTTGTAGTCAAGTTAAAAAAAACTCAGAAGAATGCTGAAGCAAAATTTTGGGGCAAGAAAACTGCATGGTTGTGTCCATGTAGCTAAATGTGAGGGAAATCTTTTATTTCATCATGGTTTGTCAATTAGCTTGAGTCCCAAAATGAAGGTTGGAACATTTAATCAATTGGAACAATTTTAAGGAGTAAGTCAAAATTGAGTAAGTCACAATCTCTCTCTCTCTCTTTCTCTCTCTCTCTCTCTCAAGTTGTCAACCACTTCTCTTTGCTATTAGCTTTCACTATCTCACATGGAGTAGTAGGCCAGCTTTTGGTACCAACCTTCATAACAAATTTGTGCCACATGCACTGAATCAGCATAATTAAGCAATTGCCAAAAGCCTATGCATGAGATGAACTATTTCCATGGGAAGCTTAAAAGATGTTTTCAACTAATTTTCCATAAGTCTGCATAGTAAAAAAAGTTGTCATGGAGCACATTGTTTTCAACCCCCCTATGAATATCTGTAAACAAAGAAACTGTCAAACACTCAAGTGAGCTAAATTTGTGGGGTGGGGATATTTATATATTTAACTTTTATCAGTGAGGTATGGGATTCTGAGAAATCCTGTGTAAACTTATTGAAAGTAAGACTTACTAAATAAATTAACATTACCATATTTGCTTGTTCATTTACTTGTTCACACTCTTTTTTTGCCTTTACCTTTTTTTAACAGATATCCATCTTTAAACCTATCAGACATCCATTTTTAAACCTTTCTAGCAATGATAATTATAATAGAACACTAAGGCCCAGTTCTCTTCAACATCTTCATCAATGATTTGGATGAAGGAATAGATGGGAAACTCATCAAATTTGCAGATAACACCAAGCTGGAAAGAATAGCCAACATTCCAGAAGATAGGCTTAAAATACAGAAAGATCTTGACAAACATGAACATTGGCGCTGTCTAACAAAATGAAATTCAATGGTGAAAAAAGTAAGGTTCTACATTTAGGCAAGGAAAATCAAATACTATACAGGTATGGTATAGGTAGTACCTTGCTCAATAATAGTAACTGTGAGAAGGATCTTCATGTCCTAGTGGACAATCATTTAAATATGAACCAGCAGTGTGCAGTGTGTAGCTGCCAAAAAAGCCAACACAGTTCTAGGCTGCATTAACAGAGGGATAGAATCAAGATCACACGAAGTGTTAATACCACTTTACAATGCCTTGGTAACACCACCTGGAATAGTGCATCTGGTTTTGGTCGCCATGATGTAAAAAAGATGTTGAGACTCTGGAAAGAGTGCAGAGAAGAGCAACAAAAATGATTAAGGGTCTGGAGACTAAAACATATAAAGAATGGCTGCTGGAATTGGGTATGTCTAGTTTAATGTAAAGAAAGACTAGGAGTGACATGATAGCAGTGTTCTAATATCTCAGGGGTTGCCATAAAGATGAGGGAGTCCAGCTATTCTCCAAAGCACCTGAAGCAGGACCAGAAGCAATAGATGGAGACTAATCGAGGAGAGAAGAAACCTAGAACTAAGGAGAAAGATACTAAGACACTTATAACAATTAATTAGTGGAACAACTTCCCTCCAGAAGTTGTGTATACTCCAACACTGGAAACTTTTAAGAAGAGATTGGACAACCATTTGTCTAAAAAGGTATAGGGTTTCCTGCTTGAGCAGAGGGTTGGACTAGAAGATCTCCAAGATCCCTTCCAACTCTGTTATTTTCTTGTAATACTAATTTAAAACATCCTTAAATTCCACCCAAAAAGTGTTGTCAATTTGCTTTGTTTTATTTTCTTAAACTTTTCACTGCATGACTTTGGATTAGTGCCATAAAGAAATGGGCAAAACTAGCATCAAAGTTTGGCATTAGCAAAGTCAGGAGACAAACATACTGAAAAATAAAAGTTCCTCACAGTCCTTAGTAAACAGAAAAAAATTAGTTCTTACCCCTTTTGGAATCTATTACTGTACATGTGCTCTCAGGTAGCCCTAGATCAGACTGTAAATCTTACAGTTGTTCTTTACCTTTGACAACCAGAGCTAAGATGAAAACATCTTGGTTGCATGTGCTTAGAAAGGCATCTCTTTTGGATATTAAATGTTTGATTTATCATCCAGTGGCAAAATAGGCTCATTACTGTTGGGCAGGGAGGAATATTATCCACACCAGATTTCTGCCTTCATCTGATTGAGGGCAAAAGAAACAGTTAAAGATTTAAAACACACACACACACACACACACACACACACACACACACAGAGGGAGGGGAGTGGGAGAGAGGAAGAGAGAAAGAGAGAAATATATATTATTAACCTTTCTCTAACCCTATTTTTCACATGCAAAGTAATTAAGAACAGTACTTAATATGAAAAAATTCTTCAAAGACACTCAGTGGTGAGTTTTCTTATCCTCTAAAAATAGTTTTTTAAGAGTTTTTCTGACCAGGAAATTCTGTCTGGTACATAAAGCAATGGAATTTTTTGCCTGAATAGAAATGTAATTCATCCAAAACTCAAGGCTCTGTTTCTGTCTCACAGTTTGGTATATGTGGTCCATAGCCATAAGTAGTTCATGGCTTTCTAATGAAATCCCCCCCCCAAATTAATAGTTCTATAACTGTTTTTAATATAGTTGCAGCTAAGTGTTTTACTAGGAACATATGAAAAAAGGGTTCTTTTTATCTGTTTTCCAGTACTGTGCACATGGATGAGCCAGGGATAAATTCTAAGTATTTTAAAATACTTATATTAAAGGCAACATCTTTGCTTTTAACTGAAGCATGCATGCAACCATGTAAAAATCAGTTCATGGAACGTCCCCCCTGCCTTCATTTCATATGGGTTACCATTTTTTTTAGATTTCCAGTCTTTGAGCTAATTGAATGTTGGCTGTTGAAATCATTGACCTCTTAGCCATGAGAAATTCAAGTTCCCAATCTAAGTCCCTCACTAATATTATTCATATTTGTATTAATAAAGTATTATTAAAATACACTGAAGCAATTTTTCAGAAGGCAAGCATCTGTCAAGGCAATTTACAGGATGAAAGAATGCAAAAGTTTAGAACCTGACTATAATAGTCTATAGCTCCCTTTTACAATACACTTCTATAGTAGCACACATCTGCAACTCTTTAAAACAGCCATATCTTTTCCCAGGATTGCAAAACAGTTATGGAAGGCAAATAGGCAATCCGTGTAAAGGATCTACCATAACACACTCCAAAGCACCTAACTTTGGAATCATATTCAAAGTTCTGAATGTATTTTATTTACTTATCACATTTATGACATTACTTTATTTCATTTTTAAACCATCCATCTCCCTCACACAATAGCAGTTTATGTTGGGCTTATTCTTTTTCCTTTTACTCATCTGGTGCACCTGTGCTACACCACATCATATCACACCACACACACACTCACACTTCAAATGTTTAGGTCCTCTTAATTCCCAGCTAAAAAGTTTTAATTAGTACTAGCTCTACAAGAAACTTAAGAAAGTATATACAATATGTATAAAACTATTATTCTATTAATTCACCAAATACTGAAACATCTTGTAGAAAAGCAAGATTGGACTGACTCCTCAGTGGCACTGCAACCTTTTGTAGCCACAATTATTTCAAGTGTTTTTCAACACTGTTCCAGATACACAAATTTCTGCAAATAAAAAGCCTATATAATTGAACCCAGTGTGTCCTTTACATGCTCAGACCATATATCTTACCTACTTAAATTGACTAGTGCAATTTCTTTCTCTCCCTGAAATATTGAATATCTATGTTGATTATCCAATGCTGGCATTGTACTCTCTATCTTTATTTCTGGATGGCTTAAGTGAAAGCAACTGGCAAATTATTTCCTTATTCATTTATAGCAAGTGGCATGGTTAAAATCAATAATTAGACTGTTAAGTAAGAATAGAAACAGCAGACATGCTTCTGATCTATTTTCAGTATAGCTTCGCAAAAATAAGCCAGGTAACATTTTGATTCAGTATTCAATAAAGCATTCCTTAGGCTCTCTCTGTGTGAAGTTATTGGTGAAATTAATTATCCTGTTCCTAAGGGGAAAAAATTGGTCACTTGGCACCTGCTGAATAATCAGTTGTTGAATCATGTTACCTGTTGTCCTTTTGTCTATCTAAAGGCAATTTGGTGAGAAAATAACAAGGAAATAGGAGAGAAAGTAGGTAAGAATGTTCAATATCAAATTTGATTAGTATCAATTGTCCTACTATTGCTTTCTTCCAGAATCATTTTAAATTTCCTGACTCTAGGATCTCCTGGGCTCTGCCTTCTAAGCTCTAACTAGATCTTAGCCTGTTCAGCAAAGGACAGGAAAGTCAGATAATCTAGATAAAGTGGGTCCATGTGTTCTACACCACAGCAACGTACATTATCCACATAATTAATATTACAAGGATCAGTCATAGTTACATCCCTTTAATAAAATAGATGTGTGATAATCCCAAAGAATTAGTAACATGCACTTGGCAATAGGATAGGAAGCAGATTGTAGATTTTTAAAATAATTTTATTTCATTTTATTTTTCATTTCATTTCATTAGTTTACAAATAATTCAAGGTGGCAAGAATATCCAACAGACTTTCCTGCTCTTATTTTGCCCACAACAACAACGCTGTGATGTGGGTTAGAGTGAGATAGAGTGATTGGCCAGACACTATGAGTGACAAATCTAGTCAGCCTGCATACCTAAGGCAGGATTTGAATTCATGGTCTCCCACTTTCTAGCCTAGTGCCTTCACCACTAGACCAAACTCTTAGATGTGTATCATCTATCCATCACTCAATGGTGTCTATGCTTGAGTCTATGCTATGTTTAACATGTCACACTGAGCTGCAGCTTCCCTTTATCGCAGCTTATTAAAAAGCTATAATACCTGCTTCACAAAGAATTATGAATTATAAATCATAATTACAAACCACAGTGTCTGGGTTCATACAGTTTGTGAGGCTAATACCAGACTAAAAATATCACAAACTCCAAGAAATAGTCAGCTTATATCTTGGTATGATACATGCTTAACTTTAATCTTGCTGATCAGAATGACAATGATCTGTATACTATAGTTCAAAAAAGCTTATGCCATAACAAATGTCCTAGGTATGGTTCATAAAGGGTTTAAGTGCACTGGGAGCAGGGGACCCATTAAATTGATCCACCATTACTGATTGATAATGATTTTTTCCCATTACTAGAACTTATAATTCTGTTAACCCTGGCTAATATATCAAATTTAGAAATGATCTGGACAGTTGAAAGTATTTCAGTTTTCCTCTGCTGAACATATGGTTTGACTAAGGAATAGCGAAGGGGAAAATGGTCCTGGTGTGATTGGGCATATGGCTAATAGCCAACATTAGTGACAACAAAGAAACCATATATTGGTGAGATGATTGAGGTGATCCCTTGTCCAATTTTGATGAATGAATGAGTGGCTGATGATTTGTACTAGTTGCTTGAAGAGAGAAAGCCAAGAATTTGCTTCATGGCACCAATAATTCATTTTGTAGGGAAGTCTGAATTTCTAAATAATATCCTTGCATTTTATATGATCTTTCTTCAGAAATACTTCCCATGGTTCAGTATACCTTTCCTGCAGACTCACGTTCACATAACCTTTCTAACTGAACTCCCCTTCAATATTATACTTTGTAAATAGTCAGGAAGATTCAACAGATGTCCTTTCTATTGTTTTGGTGGAGTTGTTTTTCTTGCTCAAAGGCAAGCCATGATACAAGACCATTATCTGTCCCACAAATAGAGATTTGTATCAGTCTCTGTAATTAATCAGATCCGGATGATTACCAGCCACCGGAGTAACAAAGATTGCTCTATGCTCTGTTGATATTATGAGAACAGAGTTTAAATGAGCGACTCTTCAAACTCAGCTCCATTTGTGTTCCATATTAATAATAAGCCCAATTGACTGAAAACAGAAGGGAAAAAAACAATTAAGTGTCATTACAAGGGTTCAGTCAAAGACCCACTTAGAAAAATCTCTCAGAAGATATTGGTTTTCATAGAGTTTATCCCAGAATGAAGGAGCTACAGTTCTTTTTTTTCCAAGTCATTCTTTTTACATTTATTTTTTAAAAGAAGACTATACAGTTTAATGGGCTTTCTATCAGGTGAATGAATCCAGAATTGCAACTTCATTTAATAAAATATAATCTCTTTTGTTCAAAAAAAGCAGACAAAAATAAAAAAAGTTTGATATCTTTTAATTAATCACACTGATGTATACCATAAATCTACTTAGGTAAAAGTGATGATCATTACTTCAATAATTGCAATATAGTACATACTATATGCATTTTTTATTATTATGCTGAGTCATTCAGTCACAGAAACACCCCCTCAAACTCAACATGTGAATTTTGCAAGCTTGGTATGAGATTGATTTAGCATGATTCAACATGGATCAAAGGAATGTTATCAACAATGCCATAGTAAAAATATAATAGGCTTGATCTTCTCCCTAAAAAAACTCTTTCACAGCTATCATAATAAAAAAGAAATACTTTTTCTCCATTACGAATGCAGAGCAAGCCTTCAAAATGTTATAGAGTGATAATTCTTATAACAAAATTATTTAATTCAAATGTTAACAAAAGTAAATAGAAAGAATAGAAAGCCCATGTCTGAATTATTGAGAGAAACATCCAAATATAGTAGTAAATTGTATGCCCTACATAGGAAGAGCTAACAGATAAGCTACTCTAGCCTCAATAAATATTTTTTTTTACTTTTCTTCATCTCTGCAAGTCACACTTTATTTGCATAGAAAGCCTAGGGAATGGCCTTGAAGGACAAGAGGAAGAACAGCTAGAAAGAAACCCATCTATTATGTTCATTGCCTTGGTGGTGACTCTTCCTCCTGTCTTCAAGGCCTCTACATTATGAGATGATCCCAACGAACAAAAATCCTAGGCCAATGTTTGCCAAAGTTGGCAACTTTAAGATGTGTGGACTTCAACTCTCAACCAGCCATACCCTACCTAGGCAATACTTTTTTATTGAAGGAATGGCAATAGTCAGGAGTAAGAAATCATTTGCAATGCTGTTGCAATCTCTGTTCTGTTACTTCCATCTATTCTTTCCTCTTGTTAAGACAAGTCATAGCTATTCCAATGGCACAAGCATCTGGAATGCAAACTTGTAATCCACATTCTCCAGCTTCTTCTCTTCTTGTACGAATTTTTGGGTAATGAGGTTTGTCACAAGAAGGGAGTTGTCAAGGAAGAAGAGCCAAGAGGATCCAGTATATCTATCCCAAAGTGCTTGCCACAAGGTGCCAGAAGGCACAATGGAGGACTGGGATTTGGAGGACTGGACATAAGAGATGTTTCCAGTCAAGAACCTGTATTAATGAAAACAGCACTTGGTTTTCAAAAGCTACTTAAGTGCTCCAGGCAAGGACTGTTCCTATCCAGAACAGTACTTTATTTTCAAAAGCATATTGTTCAACTATGTCCAAACAGAAACCCAACCAAAAGGATTATAAAACTACATTAGTTCCTTATGTTTTTCACAGCACAGGGAATTTATAAAACCACACAGAAAAGTAAAGTCATATTCCTTGTGTGATAGTTCCTGTCAAATTCAAGTCAGATGTGGAAACAAAAATATTTAACATTCTCCCAAATTCTGATGACCTCTTTGTCCAATCCAGAACACTTTGTTACAGAGGAGTGAATGTAGAAAAAACTTTTTTTTCTGGAAGATAATGATAGCAATGATAATAATTTATTGCAGCGCAACATACTTTTTGATGCAAATGATAGTTTCAGTAAACTGATGGGTAAAATGTTTCTACAAGAAAAAGAACTAGGAAATGTTAACACCGATCCACAAAAATCAATCACCTTATCCACTGCACTGGAAAAGAAAAAGAAAAGAGAAGCACCATCAAAAAACAATTATCACGTACTTCTAGTGATTGAAAAACAAAATAAAGTAAAAAAAAATCTGAATATAGATCACAGTTCTGACAAAGCTGACAAGTTTTCCTTATTGCTTGTCACTTTTGAAGATTAAGATTCTTAGGGTAAAATTACGATTCAATTTCTACATATGTCAACTGTAAAACATGCAAATACTAAAAAAGTATTTTGAAGACAAATGAAAAATATCTCTCAATTTTGGGTTAATTCTCAGTGATTATTTAGTCAAATATCTTGGTTTGAGCTCCAGTAGTACCCAACATTGCTGCAATTACCATGTATAATGTCCTAATCAAGGAAGAAGGCGAAAATCAAACTTCAATGTTAAATTAAATAGTTGGGGAAAAAACATATCTGATTTTGACTTGTTGTAGGCTGATGTCTGAAAAAGAAATCTGTTACCAAAGCACCATATCTCAATAGAATGCCCAATTAAAAAACAACAACTAAGAGACTGAAAGAAAAACGAAGTATTGGAAATAAAATTTAGAAGGGAAAAGGAGAAGTAGTGTTTTATCTAATCATTTTCTTTTCAATAAATACATTAGGATATTTCATTCTTTTTAATCTGTGAAGAGTGACAAGGTTATATAGTAATGATGACAATGACAAGAAGAAAGGTATACCTAAAATCTCTCTTTAAATGGAAGACATTTAAAGCTACACATAAATAATGGAGGTAAAGTTTTTATCCTTATTGATACATTAAAAATATAAGTAGTCATCAAATAATTCAGAATAGCATACATCTTTAAAGTGGTAAATAAATGAAAAGTGATATATCATATTTCTCTCTCTCTCTCTCTCTCTCTCTCTCTCTCTCTCATATACACATATAGATATTTCAAATCACAATTTTGGAAGAGACTATATAAGACATTGACCTCAACTACTTGATATTATATCCATGCATATATAGGCATTTATTTAATTTTATTTCTTTAAAAATATGGTTTAGGTGACCCCATTATAAATTGCTGCTACATCTGTGCCACTCTGTACTTTCAGCAGATGTGAAAAAAAATGCAGTGCACAATATTCATCAAAGTGACAGGAGATATTCAATGATCTTCTCACATGAAAGTGTTCTGTGCATATTCATTAATATATATGCAAAGATTTTTCTTCATAATTGTATAATATGACATAATTATATAAATATTCTGAAAGTTATAAGTAATTTGTGCATTCTTCAGGGTCCTTTTAGTACTCTTTGGGTGCATGAGGTGAGTCTACTTAACACCTGTGCTTTCTAAGGAAATAGTTATCAGAAGCATTTATACAAGGAGAATAATATGCACCTGTTTTTCATCCTTTCTTTTAATTACATGTTAAGATCATGACAGTTCATGACATTTTTGATGGAGAAAAAAGCTGCGTATGTGGGATAACATTCTGATCATCACCTAACCTACTGCAATGCATAATAAATTACACCCATAATAAAGTCTATGCACTGGCTGTCAGGAGGTTCCAGGCCTAATTCCCAAATCCCAGGTGATGGATCCCAGGATACATCTTTGAAGCATCATGTCCCCTGAAGTTTCTTAGCCCTTGATTTGGCTGGCATTTTGATGAAGGCCTAGACGTTCCCTTAGGCTTCCTGTCTGGAAGTTAGGTAGGACTATTATTATACTAATAAAGGATAATATTTGTAGCTCAGGGTTGCCCCTTGGTATCTCTGAGCTTGCTTATTTTCTTGCAGATGTTTCGTTATCGAAACTAACATCATCAGTTTTAGTAAGGACTGCTGTGTGCTATCAGTTTATATTCTAGTGGCTGTAGTTTGGATAATGAAATATATGCAAGAAAACAAGCAAACTCAGAGAACACCAAGGACCCCTCAAGACTATTAATGTGATTTTATGATTTTTAAAAAAAATGATTGGAGTTAAATTTGTCATAGCTGACATTCTTTTATTATGCTTTGTTTTTATTTGGTTTAATTCTATGTGCACCATCCAGACTCACAATGTGTGACATTATGAGTGAGTGAGTGAATGAATGAATGAATGAATGAATGAATGAATGAAAGAAAGAAAGAAAGAATTCTTTGTCAAGGTTGAATCTGCTCATCCAGATAAAATTGAGGCAAGATGGGAGGCTTTCTCTGAGGTAAGCACCACTTTATGGAATATACTTCTCCTTTTGTCCATTCAAGGAATTGAAAACAATTCTATTTCAATGGGCTTGGGGCTCACCTAAGTGACTGTCTTTCAAGAGTGTTGTTTCTATTCTTCTTCTTTGTTATTGGTATGTGCATTACTTTTATTATTATTTTTTGTCTCTGTGTTTTATTGAATTTCACCCATAAAATAAAATGCAGTACTTTATACTAGACTTACCTACTATTATGGAGAAAATAACTTCTCTAAAGAATATTTTGTAAAACAATTTGAATAATTGGATTGATGTTATATAGAAGGACTCTGATTTTTTTACTGCCTTTCTCCATGGGCTTTTTTATACATTATTTTTTATTAATAATGTTATTTTTTAAATGAAATAATTAACAAGGAGGAAAATTACTTCATATTTATAACTAGGAATATTTTTCTTTTGAATTGGTTCTCTATTATTGAAATGGACCTGCCCTCATGAACAAAGCAGACAAGGCCTTAAGGGCACCATGTTCAGATTTAACACAACATCTCATTTTGCTTTGGTGATAGGCTATCTCCTTTTCAGCTTCACCTCCATGCATTTTCAGATGTTCACTAAATCATCTTCCACAGTTTGAGTTCAAGGAAATTCATTGTGTTTAACTAACTGACACCAAACATCAACAAGTAATTATCCAATGTCCTATTCATCTCATCTCTTGAGCTTTCATTTGTCTTCTGTTATTGAGGAAACACAAGTTCATATTCTCAACTGTAAACATTCCAAACTCTTATAGAAAACAGAGACTAACAATAGGAATTTTAGAAAAAAACTATTCTATATGCCTTCTCTTCAATTGACTGCAAACGAAAACTTGTGATCTATTTATGAGTGTTACATTTTTTCTCACTCTCACTCTGCAGGCCTTTTCAACAAACTATTGGAGACTGGTAGTATACAGATTTATTTGGGGTTTGGTTTCCTCAGCTGCCTTGGTGGCAAAGATTTATTTTAGTAAAGCTTATAAATCATCACACTTATTTTCATTCTTCTCAGAGCTGTTAACACAAAGTTAAACTTGCCTTTCTATTTTGTTAAAAACAACTATCAATGGGCATGAATATCCTAAAAGTCCAGTGGTCATTTTTATCTGAATACATATCTTATTGAAGGTTGCTACTAAATAATAAACTAAAAGAAGATAAAATTACATTTTATAACTTTTTCTGTACATGAGTCGGAGCTAAGTCAGAGCTAAGTCAGAATAATCATAATGAAATTACATATACTGAGCATATTTTTCATATTTATTTTCAAAAGTATTAAGTGGACAGACCATTGCAGAAATAATGTTTGTAATATAGTTTAGTTTTAACAGAGAAATGAAATATCCTCAGTTCAACATGCTATGGGTTATGGGCAGGAAGTGAGAAAGGTTGGTTAACAAAAATGATGTTTGCAGCACTAGATACAAACTTATAATGCTGCAAAGTATGTGTTATTGTATGAGGTGTATTCATATTATACATACACCTAATACAATATTCAAAATATGTGCTTTCAAATATTGACCTATGAATGAGTGTGAAAGCAACATAAAACAAAATTTCTATGAATAACTGGTATTATTATATAATCAAAATTATTTCTTTCTTAAGTAAATTGCTCTGTAACTTATTGGATTTTTTTCCAGTTAAAGTAACTGAATATTTTCCCATTTTGCTTTTGTACATCAAGAACAAAATATTAACATCTATTTTGAGAATTTAATAATCCTAGAAGCAGAACAAGAAATTAAAATATTGCATTGCTAGGAAAAATAATTAATAAGATCCATATAACAATTCAGCCTCACTGGTCACCTTTCTTTAATAATTCTAAGAAGTATTTTGCATGAAAGTTCTTATAAGTTTATGTCAGTCTTGGCTAGAAAAGATGCCACTGCTTGCTCTTTGTCATTCCAATCTCTGGTGGCAAGGTTAACCTCAGAATAAACTTATTGGATAACATAACTGGGAAGCTTCCTATGACAACAACTTTATTTGCTATTTCATCACTAAACTCAAAATTGTGTATGTCAAAATAATACATTTCTCCTTATCTTGTGGTCTTGTGAAGTCCACTCTGCAAAGTCAATTACACAAATGTTATTTATTTTACCCTGACAGCTGCCAGACAGCTGCTGTTTGCTAAAGACATCTTGGCAATTAGTCTTTTGCTCAACTCCTTGACCCCATTTGTTGTGTAGATGGATATATATATATATATATATATATATATATATATATATATATATATATATAATGTTTGAGCATATCCTGCTAGTGTTACCATTATTTCTATCATCATCTTATTTTGTGGTGTCTCTAAGTGTATAGATCATGATCCCCATGAAAAGATGTGTCAGTGGTTTGATCCAAATAGATCTTTCTATATTCTCATGCTGTTAATACATTTAGATTCTGATAATCAGAATAAAATACTAAAATATTTTAGTATTTCATTAGAACCTAAATCCAGCAATAAACACATTTCCTTTGAGATAAATATGCACAAGACAATTTACTCTTAAACATTCCACACTATTTACTGACTTGTTGGTGTGATAATGGACCTCATTTCTCAACATTAGATCTATGTGGTCTGTCAGCCTGGATATTCACTGATTACACATTTGATCTCTTTCCAAACCTCAGTGTAAACATTCCCTTTCTCTTTTAATGTAATTGGTGTTAATATATAGCTGTAGAAGTTCTAGGTCTTTGGGGGACATTTTGAAGATGTAACCTGAAACAACAGACATTGCATTGTTTTATAGATATTCAGGCTTATACAAGAAATTAGAAAATATTGTGTTATAAATTAGCCATAGATATCAAAAAAAGGAACAGAATCATTACAAACATTACAATGCAGTAATGTAGAAAATTGTGACAATTTTAAAGCTTCCAAGTGGTATACTCTGGGGTTGGGTTTAAAATTTGCTGTTAGTGAAAAGCAACATTATAAAATTAATAGTTAGTTAAAATTGTATGCATTGATACATATTATAAAATTATCTTCTCTGTTCTGTCTAGTCATAAACCAACTTGCATATGTTTAAACTAATTTTGTAATACATTTATTTCCAGCATTTTTTCATATTCTTAAAGGAAATGGAGAAAGGTCAATAAACTACTGAATTCACTCAGTTATATGCTCTATTCACTTCTAAATTACAAAAATCTACAAAAAATTAGTTCACAAATCAGTCTTTTAATTGTGTTTTAATAAGTCACTGTAATGTGTTTCCCCACATATTTTGTGTACATAGTTCTTGTGTGCATATTTAGGCATATGCAAAGCATTAAAATGAGAAAAATGGGTTAAAATGTACATCTATGACATCCTGTCATCAGTCCTTTGAAGCTCTTTTTAGGCACACTGGTTTTTGCTTGTTATTTTCAGAAATGTAGTGCATATTTATAGAAGGAAGGAGAGAATAATCTTATAGTCAATTGTAATTCCACTTCTCATCTTATTGCCCTTTTTGTATTCAGAGGTTTTTGTTTCAAATAATTTTAGTATCATATTATTATTTAGCTACTTCATTGTTAATTTTAACTGCAAATTGTTTCTAAACAGCACTGCACATAATATACATACCTGGAATATTCTACATCACTTTTTATATATCCTTCCTTCCTTTTTTGACACAGTTTCTGAAAATCCAGCTGGTGAGAATCACAAAAATCAGTACTGAAGTTTTCTGTTATTATAGCAATAGCACTTAGAATTATATACTACTTTACAGTGCTTTACAGCCCTCTCTAAGCAGCTTACAGAGTCAGATATTGCCCCCAACAATTTGGCTCCTCATTTTACCCATCTTGGAAGGATGGAAGGCTGAGTCAGCCTTGAGTCTGGTGAGATTTGAATTGCCAAATTGCAGTCAGCTGGCAGTCAGCAGAAGCAGCTTGCAGTACTACACTCTAATCACTGCCCCACCATGGTTCATCACCCTTACTTACTCATTTAACATTATTAAGGGTTGCAGGTGATCTGGGCATGTTAATTCATTTAAGTTTTTGTGTTTCAGTGATCATAAATTTATGTTTTTATATGGTTTTATGTGACTTTGTTTTCAATGGATTCATCTTGTTTTAGCTATTGTCTCCTGTTCTCTGATGTTTAGTAATAAGTAAGTATGAAGTTTCTTTCACATCCAATCAAGTTGGATGCAAAATAATTTTCATAACCTTAATATACAGTAGAATTGCCAATGAAATTGCTAGTGAAATTGCCACTTGATTCCTTGCTGCATAATTAAAGGAGGATGGTGGAGATAGACTCAATATATAGATAAAATAATATCTACTGTATAATGCTATGAGTGAATTATACTGATTATAGGACACAATGAAGTTTTTAATTCTTCTCTGCCAGTTTACACATAGACATATGTATTGTGAAAGAGGCTAAGAATAGATTTTATTATGAACTTAGCTTTTCAAGATCTTTCTCAGCTTCACTCAGAATGTTAACATCATTATAATAGAATTACTTATGTGTGAATGATGCAGACCACATGTTGGACATAAAAACTAAAACAAAAAACCCAAGGAATCTTAAAGAAAACTGTTCTCTCTTTTTTATTATTTTATGACTAGAGGTTCTGAATAAAAATCCTATTTTAATATAAAAATTTAACATGAAATTAATGAGCTACATGTGTAAGTTCTTCTCTGTTTTGCATTTATAGCAGTACAAACTTGTCATTTACAAGCTTTGTAGAGATAGGTTACATGCCAAGGAATACTCTTGCTAAATATAGTTTAAATCTGGCATGTTGAATTCAAGAAAGTAGAACTCGCCTGATGTTTACAGTACTTATTTGTTAATATTGTCATATCATTTGACAAAAGAGAATGCTCTCTTTTTGCAAAGAAGAGACTGTAACCTATATTGTCCTGATGGTATAATGTTGTGACATTATTTCATTATAGAGAGCCATGTGAATATCTGTCTTTTGTTCTATACCTTCTAAAATGTATTTTATTTACTGAATAACAACATCCTGGCTTCTCACATTTCTATTAAATGCTAGAGGAAAACACTGGGAAGTAATTCTTTCTATAGAATTGGAAAATAAGAGCCAGCAGGGAGACTTACTCCTCTACTTTATATGTGAACTTAACCAAAGAGATCCATAAATGTGGAACTATTTCTTTAGGTTCAACTTAAAACTGGAATTGTTTCATATTTGATAAAGTGACACTACTTTTCAATTACTAAAATGTTTTTTATTGTTTTTAGAAGAATTGTAGACAAAGGCAAATACAAGAAGTTATGATTTCTCGCTGAATATAAAGTGATCTTCTAACAAAGTTGCTGTTGGATTCCAATCAAACTGACACACATCTAGTACTATTTTTCTAGCCTAGAGAATGTCTTAGGCTATGAAGGAGTTCAGTCTTACTGAGTCTTTCTGCAAGTGAAGAAAACCGTACCTCAAAATTTCCCATTTAATTTCATTTCTATTTAAGACAAATTGTTCAGCTGGGAAAGACTAGGAAGACTATGATTGCTGTTGCCCATATATTTTTAAGGGTAATTGTATAACGGAAAGTTACTGATCATTTCCCAGAAAGTCTCTGAATAAGAGAAAGTAAAAATTTTGCATTGCATTTCTAATCAGGACTTATCATCTTACTGATAAATACATATGGATTTGATCAGACTAGAATTCTCCTAATAAAAGAATCCAGATGTAATGTCTTACATCACCTGCCTGATAGAAACAAAGTTCAGAATATCTTTGGACTATTGTGGCTAGGAATTTATCTTTAGTAGGTTGCAGTTTATTACCAATTAGTAACCTTTTCTATACATTGCTAAATACTTCTATTTTCATCTGTAGCATTCTAAGCTCAGAACAGAGTCAACAGATTCTACATCTTTTTTCCAAACTTCTCATAATGTTAGTGAATTTGCAGAATTAGTAACTTGGCACTTGTTTCTTCATTATAAATGTCTGCCAACTTGCTAACTTACAAGGATATTATTTGAGAAATTGATTCTTGATTATTCATGTCTGCTAAGGACATGAATGAAATGGATCAGTCCAAATGTTTTAGGAATTTGAAAGGTGGAAAGGGAAGGGAAAGAAGAAGAGAGAAAAGGTGTAACACTTATCACTGAGTACAGCTGACTATGTGTAGTACATATACTACATTCTGAATGGTTTTCATTGTTTCCACTGGATTCACTACAAATTTGATATAGGATTGCTTAGCAAACTTTCCGGGCACAAAAGTTTTCCATTGTTTTGGGAATACAGTACATGTATGTCAAAACAGCATACTAAAATTTGGGGAACTTTCTTAAGGTAGAGCAGCTGAACAAAGAAATTCACATTTCTATTTCAATTAGAACTGCTTATGTATCAAAGCCTCATTTCATTCCAATATAGTTTCTTTGAATTTTTCTTACTTGCTTCTAACTAAAAGAAAAATATGCCCTATTACCTCTTCTGAAATTCTGTCTAATGTATCTCATCCTCAGGCTAATTCCTTCCTTGTTCTAATTTTGAAACAGTATATTCAATATGAAATATAATATCAATATTCACCCTGAAGTAGCAATACACAATAATTTCAGCATGTGTATCTATTCTATAATGCCACGCTAGAATAGTTGCATATGTTGAAATTATTGTGTATTGCTACTTAAATGATTCATAGGTGATTGGCCTAATTCAGCATCTGTTGGATGCTACAGATGGTAAGGGAATAAGGTATAACTTTACCATGTTGCTCTCCCAAATGGCAACCAACATTTCAGCAGGGCTCTCTTGACAGCTAGTATTCCACTTCAAAATAAGTCCTATGTGGAACTGATAATGAATGGGGGAACCAAGCAATGGAGCTAGGAGTTCTATATCTGGATAAGAAAATCTGCATGATTATTTGTTTTGGTTAGTTAGGATTATGGTTAGGGTTAGGCCCATTTAGTCTTTTTTTTCCTTGCAGAATCTCTGAGTAAACATATTGTGGCATAACTGAGATCTTTGTCCTCTCTTCTGATTGCTGAAAATCAAGATGGAGAGGAATGGTTGCTTTTTTCTTCAGGCCAAGGCCAGTGGGAGAGGAAAGCAGAGAATCACTACAACATACAAAGTAGATATCATACACTACATCGTATCTCTATTTGATGGCAAACCAGAACAGAACAGAACAACTATAGAAGTGAGTTAAGGATCAGTAGTGAGTGAAGCACATTTTATGCTATTCCAGTTCTAAGCTAGCTCCAGGATGGATGGATAGCACTTTAACTCAGATATTGAGTAAGGTCTTTTGTCTCCAACATATTTTAATCCTGTGTATTGGAAATGAGTAATACCAATGAATCCATAGATGGCTTCTACACTTCCTAATACTGTGACCAAGAGACTTCTGGAGAAGATGGCGGACTGAAGACAACTTCATTAAAAGTGGAGCCAATGTTTGCAACCACAAGTAGGAAATTGGCAAGCAGTTTCATTCTTTTTCTCTCCCTGGACAAAGAAAGGACAAAAGATCACTAGCTTCATGATATTCAGTCAGGGAGTTCTGACTGGAGCAGCCTATAAATCAGATAAAATAAGTAAAGTTGAATCTGTTCACTATCTGAATCAGGTATTTTGAAATCACAGTTATACCATATTGGGGTTTTAATATAATATGATTTAGCTTCATGGTTATTCCTCCCAAATTTACCCTCTAGGATTTATTTTCTTGGCTGATAGGGATTACACTTAAACCAGTTGAGACTATTTGTCTCACAAAAAATTAGCTTAAAATTAAAGTGTTTTTTAAGTATTTATTGTTCCTGTTTTAGTTGTAAGCAGCCCTGAGTCTTCGGAGATGGGGCGGCATATAAGTTCAAATAAATAAATAAATAAATAAATAAATAAATATCATTTTGCTAGCCTACTATCAGAAACTCTTTTTAGATATTTGTGGCCAACCAGAACTAAAAGTCTTTAATTCACCCTATTTTTCTAACCTTTTTTATTAAAGTTATCAGATCCCTAACTATAATCCAGGTGTTTATAAATCTTCCTTTGATTGGTATAGCTGTCCATTTCTTACATCTCTCTAGTCTTCTCTTTCCCTCTGATAAACTGTTTACCTTCAGCTTTTCTATCTCACTAGAATACGTGAAATTAGCATTTCAAACCATGGTAAGGGAAAATGCAGATAGTCAAATCTTCTCTAAAGTAACTGTTGCTTGCTGATATTCCAAATAGTTACAGATTATATGAACAGCAAGATAGATTATAGCACAATCAGTGAGGAAAAACAGAGTTTTACACATTAAAACTTTTTTTTCATTCACTGTGAACTAGTGTGTTTGCATGGAAACGATATGCTGTATGCATTCCTGACTTCATTTGTCAAGAATTCACTATCTTAAACTGATGCCAAAATGTGCAATTGTATTTTATATTTAAATAATCAATATGCTACATCTGAACGTAGCAAAATGCTTCCATCAATTCTCAAAAACTGCAGCTGTCTACAAGAAGACGTGTCCACTTCAAAATAAGAAACAGATCCTGCATAGACATATGTTTTAAATAATTTGTGGATAGCGTGCATTCAGAAATGGTTTATACTGCACATCTGTAACAGTGCTACATTTTAGAAGACACATTTTTTCTTATTAAAGCTTAATGTTATTTATAATTTTGCTGAGGGGAAAATCCTTGAATTTTTTTTCTACTTCAGTAAAAGAATAAAACCTCTTTGTGCGATTCAATCCAGATTTCATCTGATCAGTTTTCCTGGTTTTGTGATTTCTACACTTTCCAGGCAAGATAAAACAAAAGAGTCAAAAGAAAGGTGCCAATGACAGCAGCAAACATTTTTTTTTGCTTTTAATTCAGCATAGCAGTTTCTATTTCAATTGCTTTGGGAAATTCACAAACTTTAATCAATTGGCAAAGAAACAGAACTGAAAGGCTGAATCATGAAATTAGAATAACATGAAATTTCATAAATCTAATTTGTACATCATTGGATTACTCAGATCTTGCAGTGTTATCAAGCATCATCATATGGGTCACATCACAGGTCCAGCTCAGTCTGGGTGCATATAAGAGCAAAACAAGAATTCTAGACCAAACTAACATTTTAGAGTTCAATCTTCCTACTGGGCTCTTCCATTTTTTGTAAGCTACCACTGAATTCATAGTAAAGTGGTGAAGTATATATGTTAGGAAAGAAACAAAACCCAGGTCATATGTGTCACCCACAAAGTCTAGAATATTAAATGCTACTGAATTCTCCCATCACCTGTCCTTGAGTTGGCAAAAAACTGTTTTAGCATGAAATTTGATTGCTATCTAATAGATTTTATCTACCTTGAGAGTGCCCTTGTCATGTCAGAATAAGAAGAGCACTATTTAAAAACTTGTGTAACTAAGGTCAGTTTAAGCTTGACTCCTTCATGGGCTTCATTGGGGCAGCTTGTCCATTGAGAAAATAGATGATATGTGGCACATAATCATTCTTAAAGCACTAGTTTACTATTACCACTTAATATCAGAAACTGATATACCCCAATAATCCTGTGCAAATCAGATTTGATTTAAAGATTCAAAGTGGTCATGATTCATTTTGAGTTTGGGATTTGAGATCTGAAGGCAAACTGATTTCATCTGAACCACTTTAAGATGCAATTTAGAAGATTTGCTCATAGCTTATAATGAGGAAACATCAACATGCCTGCATGGTTTAAATGTGCTTTGTGGGGAGTATTTTTTTGGGGGGAATAGGAAAATAGCATTGATGATAGAGCCTAATATAACTTTAAAACTGCCAAGATTCAGTTCACTATCATCAAGAGTGTTAGTACAATAAATGTTTTATTTATTCCCCCTGTACCTCTTTTAGAACTTCAACAGCAAGAATGAGAAGGCCACACAGTGGTCTCCTAACCTAGCAAAAACAAAAAACAACCCTATGTTCTGCTGAAGCAACCATAAAAAGTTCCTGTCCAATTTCAAAATAAATTTAACTACTGATTGGTCTTGTAAAGTCACATATTTTGCTGCTTCTTATCTCAAAGTTTGCTGAGATGCTAGGTTGAACAAATCACAACATTTCTTCCTGGGAAGTGCTCCACCATCACAGCAAAATTTGGCACTGCTTGCTGCTTACTTATGATAGAAGATTAATTAGCATAGATAGTCAAAGCAGATTGTTTAGTGAGATACAGTGCCACATGGATTGACAAGTCAAAGAGAAAAATTCTTATATTGAAAAGGTTGATTTCTACTTCTGCTTTCCAATTCTTCAAAACAATAAATATTTCAGCAGTACTGTAAATGTTAGTTTATCACAGATTCATTCAGTACTAAGGGACCTAAACATATATAATTTAAAAATAGGTTTAACCCAATGTTTTATGTGTCAGACCCATAAGCCTTGAGCTCAATATTCAGTACTGAAAGCTGAGTTGAGTTGTATTCATAGGACTAGCACAGAAGTATAACATTTAATCAGGACAAAATATATAGTGTTGAGAATTGTGGCAGCCATTGTAAAGGAACTGAGAACTGGAAAAATGCATGAAATGTAAAGCAAGTTACCTTTTAATTAGTTTATTAAAAGAGCTCTAATAGACTGAGAGTATAAAGAGATAACAATAATATTCTGAGGAAGATGAGAGTTATACCAAAGGTTCAATCATATTAAACTGGCCTCATCAGAGGAACAGACAAATAATGTCTTTCCCATAAACAATATGTGAGATGTAACTCACAAAAACACATACCAGATCAGTCAATGCCTGGGTCAACAAGGTCCATGCTAGGAATTGGAGCTCCTGGAGTTCCTGTACAAGAGTCAGAACTATTAATTAGACAACTATGGTCATTGGCTGCAGAACTACTGAAGAAAAGTTGATTCCAAAAGAGAAACAATGCCATTCTGGGCCCAGCTATGAGACAAACCAAACAAATATAACAAGAATGCTGCTTTGATAAAGGAAATGGATAAGAATAAAAAATGCTGAAATGATAGGACTTGTAATAGCAGCAGAAATGGTGGGAAAAAAATCAAGGAAATCAATAATTGATCATTCATCAGATGAAAATAAATTGCATTGATTTGGTTGAAATATTTGATTGGTCTACACCCACTCTTTACCAAGCAGTTTAACAGCATACTGGAAGGAGGTGAAATTGAAGATATCTTAACATCTGGAAAAACCTGATAATAAAAGATTCAACAGAAGGAGTAGCACCCGGAAACTACAGATCAATTACTACTTACTAACAACTTTCAAATTGCTAACCAGGATTGCAATTGCTATAGTCCAAGCACATCTAGTTGAAAACATGTTCTTTCCATTAGAGCAGAAAGGAAGCTTATCAAAAAGCAGAGAAAGAAAAGATCAGCTTCTAATTGACAAGATGATTTTGGAAAAGTGTAAGACAAGGAAGATCAACTTTGATGTAGCTTGGATTGATTAAAGAAAGCATTCAACTTCCTGCCACATGATTGGATAATGAAGTGCATAGAAATAATAGAAGTCAGTAGAAACATCAAAGGTTTTGTGCAAGGATCAATGACATAATGAGGAGATAGTTGATAATAAATGATAATAGGCTGGGAGAGTTTAATATCGAGATCACTCTTACTACTATTCTTTGTCATAGCATTGCTCCTTCTATCAACAATACTGAAGTCAAGCCATGGCTATCAAACATCAAAAACAGCTGCTAAAATTCTACTTCCTTTACAGGGATAATCTGAAGCTGTATGGATATCAAGTTCTGCTCCACACTACATGTACATATAGCCAAGATATTGCAATGGAGTTTGGACTGGATAAATGTGCCATCCTGACCTTCAATGGAAGGAAAATTGTGAAAACTTAAGGAATCAAGATTTCCTATGGATATAACATCAAGAGTCTGGATGAAGATGATCACTGAAAGTACCTGGGCATCTTTCAAGCTGATAATATCAAACATACTGAAATAAAAAATGTTAGAAGTGAATAAATCATGAGAGTGATGTCCAAACTCAATGGGGGAAATACCATCAAGGTAATTAATATCTGGGCAATTCGTCGTTATATACACAGCTTGAATAGTGGACTAGATTCAAACAAAATCAACAAAAAAACACAAATATATGTATATATATATAAAGAAAAACAAGGAATCCTACCCTTATATACACAGCAATGTTGAAAGACTCTACTTAGCAAAGAAAATAGGTGGGCATGGAATGTTGGAAGTATACAGACAGTTGTTGATAAGAAAGACAAAAAAAAGGTCTGGATGGTGGATGTGACATTACCTGGAGAGAGCTGAATAGAAAAAGAAAAATTGGAGAAAATCATAAAATACAATGACCCATAAATAGAAGTAGAATGACTGTTAGAAACATCTAGAATATGACTGTCAAACTCCTGGCCCACGGGCCAGATGTGTTATGCACTGGCACCACCCACACCCAGTTTAGCGAAGGGGAACAAAGTCCCGATACATTACTTGATGCTGCTGTGATGACATGAGTTTGACACCCCTGATCTAGATCATGACTTGAACACCATCAGTACTGACAAAATCACCATCAGTCAATTGCAAAAATCAGCTTTATTTGGAACAGTTCACATCCTGTGACTATACCTTTTCAAAAGCATCAAGCAACAGCCTATCTCGGGTCCTTGGGAATAACTTGATAGGTAAACAAAAATGTCAAATCTAGTCTAAATACCTGGGCTATGTGACAAACCATAATAATTGAAAAGGGTAATCATGCCACTTAACCCTCCAATGCTCTCCATATACGGAAATAACGGCTACATTATCTGCAGCAATTCCACAAAGAGCAGAAAATTAACCAAATATGCAAAGCATTTTGAAAGGCTGTGAAATACCTCAAAGGCTATGAAGCCTTTCAAGCTCCCTGATTTGATTTGTTTCTTCAGAGAGGAAGTTACTGCTCTTACTTTTAATGGGATGATTCAAATAAAGCCTCCTCCAAGGAGATCATCCAGACCCCAATTCTGCACAGCTTATAAATGCTACTTTGTTCTTTCCTATGAACACATTCCCAAACATAGATCATTTCCATTTTGCAATACACACATCCTTTTTTTTCCTTAATGAGGAAGAACAGGTGGGTTAGGTTTGAAGAGAATATCTGAGGGAACTCAAGTGTCACACTGGGATACAGTTAGCTTTCAAGGATTAAGTAAGAAGTTTTCTGCTTCACAATTGAACATCTCTAAAAACATATAACCCATCTGTTTTATTGAACATACAAAATTCCTGAAGAAGGCAAATATAAAGGAACAAATTTGTATTTTTGGAAATAGAATTTTTTCTATCTGAGAAAAAAATGGATGTGAAAATATGATTGAGAAGTTTACTCCCCTCATGAAAACAAGCATCATGATCACTGTCTGTGTCCTATCCATCATGTTCTTTCCTACCATCTTCACTTTGGAGGGAAATTCTGAACACGGCAGCCAATGTGCATGCTTTGTTACAATTCTCTGGAATAAGGAAATGCAAATATTGCCAGCTGGGATGACTGCAAGGCTAAGAGTCAGGCACCAGAAATTTTGACTTGGCAAGCTCCAGTGTCTTTGTTTTTCAACCAACACAGAGACACTTCCAGCATTTACATGCAAATATTGGCTGCTTAACTCTTCTAATATAACAAGGAAAAGAAGAGAACATTTTAGATAGAAAGCCACTGTTATTAATTATACTTTATATAATAAAATGGTTGTGTATGTGCACATGGTACCAAAGCTGTCACTTAGAAATAACTGTCAAGACAAAATTGCCACAGAATAGTTTCATTTCAAATTCACCAACATGATAATTGTCATCTAATTCAATTTGGATATTGCCTGTCCTTTTATACATACCATTAGAAACTTTTATTAAGATATAATTGAAGGTTAACTGTAATTTTCATCACTGCATGAACAAATGGTACTTTTGACAACAAAATTGTATTAGAAGAGCAAAACTCTGACAATAGGGTGTGTTAACATTATGATGGATATAATAGGACTGCATGTCAAGAACTAGTCTCTGTATTAGAATTTATTACAGATATCTGAAAAAAAATGATACAAGATTGTAGAGTTGTCCATTCGTTTTTTACTATGAGATCTTTCTTCTGATTAAGAAGTTCAGTTAAAGAATGGAAATACTTGATTCTATGACTTTTAGTCTGTTCTCTGTCTTCAGAAAATAGGGTTGGATTTATTTTCATACTAAGGTTCACTGGTTAGACAATAACTTTCTAATTTTAGTGATACAACCTTCAGCTGTTGCCTAAGAAAACTCCATCTCAGGTTGCAGCGTAAAGTGCAGCTGGATATAAATTTACTGCATTTTGTACAGATGTATAATCCTGTTAAGAACATCCATCCAATCCCAAAGGAGAGGTGCCAAAGAGACAGAATAACCACAAACACTTTTATTTATATTTAGTAAGACTCACTTAACTTTATTTAACCTTCTATGTACATTATTTAATGTAAACGTATTAATTGAGGCATTACCTTGCTGAAAAGCAGTGTTGGCCATTGGCATTACCTGTATTTTCTTAAAGTGATCTGACCACACATAAATCCAAGACAGATTCTCAGAAAATAGAGAATGAATGCTTATGTAATATTGTTTGAAAGTTGGTTCCCCTACACACACCCCTCCAAAAGAGAGAGAACAATAGCAAATGAAGCTATTAGAAAGCACTTTGGGGAGTAGATGGTACAATAGAGACTAATGTCGTGAAGTTCTTCTTCAAAAATAAGTCTTGGGTTGTGCAGAAATGGACTAAATACACCTGTTAGTAAATTTGTAAACCAAGGGTGGCTTTTCCCAGATTCCTACTATAGTTCCATTATTTTAGGAAAAGACACAACTGCTTTAAAGAGCTTCAGGAAATTGTTATGGGACTTTCTACTATTTCTTGGAAGCACCATTTTGCCTTAGATTATTTCTGTGAGTGGCCATACCTACCATATTAGATCTTTGATATGTCATCAAGATGTCAAATGTTGCTACTGGTACCCTCAAAAATAGACATTCCTATTACAAACCCCTGCTCTGAATGTTCACATTCTTAAAAAATGATTGAGTATCACAAATATCTTTAGTTTATGTGTGTTATGTCTATCAATATTTACTCTAATGTAAATTAAACCTGAAGTATTTTAAATTATTTCTTTATTTAACTTCAGAGATTCCCTGAAACAGTTTCACCAGCTCCCAGGTCCCCAGATCACACACGAGATCCACTGTACTAGGAAACTGATCATTGATACCTATTGTACATACTTAATAACTAATTTGTCATTACATACATTCTTACAAATAGAGGTATTCTTGAAAGATTCTCCAGCCAAGAGATAGCTAATTGTGAAAATTCACATATTATTGAGAACCACATTTTCTGAAGAACACATTTTGGCTGTGGGCATGATGCTAATAAAAAGCAGATTACCTGTTGTGAGAAATTTGCCCATTCATTGCACCGTAAGCCAACTGTATCAAACATTAATCATAGGTTTCTAGCTGAAAACTGAAAGTTATAAAACAGACTTAATTACATTAATTGGAGGTTCTGGGCAGAGTAGCAACATAATATAAGACATAGTTTATCCTGATTAGCTTCTGTTCAACATTATAAAAAGAGGAAACTTCTCAAGACAGTACTGCTGTATTTGCAAACTTTTGAAATCTATTCTAAGTTGTTTGGCACTGGTTCTCAGTCATTCACCAACAAATAAGCCCTGTTTAAATATAGAATGCCTCTATCAATCTTAGCTTGTTGAGAAGAAGGGTGTAATTGATAATCCTAAGATTGAGGTCTTGAAATAAGTTAATCAGAAACCTGTTTTGATTAAACGGCAACATGTGGCATTAATTACAAGTTTCATTTTAGCCATATTAATCTTAATTTTAATGCAATAACACCATCATACATTCTCTTGTTATTAATGGAAGTTTTATTAAACAAAAATGGGCAGACCACAAACAGCTCTAGTTAATAGCACATGTTATTGTCACTTATATTAGAGAAGCCAATTACTTTTTTATTATAAAATGGTATCATGGGAAAGATGAGTATATTGTAAAAGGGTTGAAGTCTAGGCTTGTGTTTTTAAATAAAAATAAATAAATGTGGTTTTTTACCATTTACTACAAAACTTAATACTAAGACTGGAATTTTACACCAAGGAACTATAGGAAAAAAAAGAGCAATAGAAGAAATAATCCTTATGAGAACTGCAATTTATAAGTAGATTTGAATCACACAGATCCTTCCGGGACACACAAAAATTTCCTCATTCAAGTTATGTATTTATGGAATTTTTCCTTTTATTGCTATATTTCAGGACCAATTTCTCTTTAAAAGTTAGAATTGGAAGACACCTTAAGGGCTTATTTATCACGAAGCAGCTCTCACTAATACCTCTCTAACAAGCTAATACATTTCTCCCAAGCACTTAACTAAAATCTACTTTTTTGCCATTTCAACCTATTGCTTCAAAATTTACCCTCTGGAACAACAAAATATAATTCTCCAATTTTTGTGTTTCAAATGCTACTGATGGCTACTAACATGTTTTCCTTAATCTTCCTTTCCCAGACTAAACAAATTAAGCTGTTTCATTGTTATTCACAAACTTAGGTTCTAGCCTTCTTACAATATTTACTGTTGTTCTCAATATATGCCTGTTTGCCAGTGTTTTTTTTTCTTAGATTAATTTGTAATCCAGATTTTAAAGGTTCAGATTCTTATTGTATTTGGAACAACAGTTTCCAAATATAGAGAATATACATAGCTGGATTTAGTAACTTATCATTTAAACAAATAGCATTTTTCCTTTCATTCTCTCTTTAATTTTTAAACAGTGGTTAACAAATCAAGGAATATAAAATTAAGAAGCATTTCAAAATATAGTTTCCATATAGGTCCCTTACTGATATTTATTTTGAAGAAAAAGATTTCATTTTTATATTGTGAGCCATCTATAGTTCTTTGCTTAAAATGGATAACATACAAATTTTCTAAATAAGTAACAATCTGTTCCTATAATAAGAGGCAAGGAAATTTCCTTTATAAAGGGAAATTATAAATTTATAAATTTATTTTTATAAATTTCCCTTTTTAAATAGGAAAAAAATGCTACAGTTTAAATCACAATCCTCCAATGGATGATGGCCTTTCATTCTAGAATATGAAATTCACATTAAGAAACAAACTCTTTAGAATTACCATCGTATGAATTCTACAATAATGTCTCTCTGGTTTTGTCTCAATTAAAATTCTTCGATCTCATAAGCATAGTGTGTGGGAACAGTTACATTTGTTTAAGGCAAGGATGTCAAACTGGCGGCTTATGGCTGGATATGTCGTGTGTGGGCCATGCCCACCCCAGCTCTGCAAATGAGGAAAACATTACAAAATGTCACGTGACAGCAACATGACATGGCGCATTTGACATCCATGGTTTAAGGGATGAGACAGTCCTTGGTTTACAGTACATATTTACATTTGCTTTATTTATTTATTTATTTATTTATTTATTTATTTATTTATTTATTCGACTTGTATGCGCCCTACTCCCTAAGGACTCAGGGCAATTGATGCAATTGATAAAATAATGTAAGAAGGTGGCCCCTAACTGCCAGTTACTGGTTCCGTGGAGAGTGCTTTTGTGCAGAGCAGAGGGATTATAGTTTTGTGCGCTGCCTGCATTCTGCACATGCATGGATGGTCTTCATTTTCTTGTGGGGCCTGGTTCCTGGTGGGCCGTAGACTGGGGATTGGAGACCACTGATGTAATATAATGACCAAGAGCAGTTTGATGTAGTAGTTAAAGCACTAGGCTAGAAACCAGGAAACTATGACTTCTAGTCCTAATTTAAAGCATAAAGCCAGCTTGATGATCTGGGTCAGTCACTTTCTCTTACCCTATGAAGCAGTGGGGAGAAGGCAATCAATTGTTTATAAGCCTCTTAAGTATTAGCCTAATCCCATTCCTGTGTACATTTTGATGGATGTATAAGAATTGAGTGAGATTCAGGTATTGTGTTTCTTAACTATCTTCTCTATACCCTTGCTGGGTACAAGAAAATAGAATGAAGATCAGTTGCAACAGATTGTTGTGTACTGTCTGATAAAAAGAATGAATAATCAATCAATAGGTTGTAACTTCTTGCAATGGAAAGGATAGAATCACTCTCTATAATCACATTTCAAACACAGTGAAATAGAAATGGAAAGGTCTAGGAAACTGCTGAGAAAAGTTGAAACAGGATAAAATATGGGACTACTAAGACATGCATCATGAAGGCTTTGTGAAACCAGTTCTGGATATTGGTTAGGTCTGTATGAAACTTCAGTGGTCTGAACTGATTCTAACCAATTCTGGCTGATTTAAAGAGTCAAGTCCATATGAACTGATTCAAATAGAGCCCATGCATTGGAACAATATGGGCAAAGTCCATCCTAATTCAATTGGATTTGAAGATTTTGTCTAAGTACAAAATTTGTACAAAAATTGAATTAGACCAGTTTTCAAACCAGTTCAAATGCTTTAAGAAAAACTGACATGGGAAGTATAAAAAAAAGACTCCAGGATACCCCTTTCCCCCAAAAAAGTTTTCTGTTTTTTTAAGAATGGACTTTCCCATTTCCACTTACTTTCAGATGTTTTGCTTTAGTTTTGTTACAAAAAAAACTTTCTGTAAGTTCTCCATTTTAAACAAGAATGCCCTTTTGCTTCCCAGTATATTTTGTTTTCATGTTTTGTTTTGTTAAAAAAAGAATTGTAGGCCACTTGACACCTTTTCTATTTTTTAGCAGATAATTGGATCCCATTTAGAAATTATCCTCTTGTTTTGTTATAGATTTTTCCACCTTGAAAATTATCTAAGCCATTTTTCTGAGCTGCCCACCTGTATGCCTGTTACAAGCTGTGTTTAACTAGTGCTATCGCAAGCTTATTTCACCATTACACTGAATTTTTGCCTTTGATAGCATTTCATTCATGTGGTACAGTTTCTCTCTTTGTCTCCCTTTCTCTTTACTTCAGTCCATTTGCAATTTGTTCTGAAGGCTATTGTCCCACACCATCTAAATCTACAGTAATTACTTTAAATATCTTTCTGATGGTTTCCTACTGCAGCAAGACCTGGTCTATTTTACACTGACCATCAATATTTCTTTCTATGTCTGCCACATCTTAATTACTTGCACACTCTTATGCTTACAGACTGTCCATCACTGTTAATTATAAATGTAACTCTGAATAATTATTTTCTGAGCATGTTATACATTTACAAATTTGAGCATTAAAAGAATAGTTCCTCCTGAAGCAAAACTGGACATAGTCATAGCAAATGTTATAATAGCTAATAAATATTATCTTGCTCTTTATTTATTCCTGAGAAAAAGCTCAGTTGGTGGGGGGGATATATTTTAGATATGGTTACATGATTCCAGTCTAAAGTGCCTTCCTCCAGGGGAAAAGCATTTCCACATAATGTACTGGGTTTGGATCTTATGCAAAAATATTTTCACTTAAACCATACACAATCTCTCTCTCTTTCTCTCTTTCTCTCTTTCTCTCTCTCTCTCTCTCTCTCTCTCTCTCTCTCACACACACACACACACACACACACACACTTAAAACATATTGTACCTTAGAGGTTATAGCACCACCTTTGACATGGAAAACTGGGATTTGAATCTGGATTGGGATTTACCTTACCAGAAGGGTTCAACTGGCTACCTTAAAGTATGAGAGTGAATGAGAGTCTAATGGCTTAAATGTCTCCCAGATTAATTAGTTATGTACACAACAAATGTTGGGGAACCAGGATAATCTAACAATAAGAGGCTACTGGAACATATGTGGGTCAGATAAGAGAACAATTTCAATTTCATTGTACACATGTTGTGCATTGATAATAAATGTTTGATTTGATTTGAACCTGAACTGATGTAATGCTACTACAGCAGCAAATTTAAAGAGCAGATATCTGAAATGTATGAGGGAACTATAGAGGACCAAAGACCTGACATTCACACTGAGATACAGCTAGTTATCCAATCAACACAGCAAAGAGAAAGCTGTTCTCACAACTTTGAGACAGACCAATTTCACATTAAATTCCAGACTCAAGAAGAATCAGAAGAATCACTGGATGTGCCACCAGCTGAAACCTCACTCCATTACAAAGCACAGCAGCTTATATATAAGGCATACTGTTACGTTTGCATGAAGAGTCAGACGCGAGGAGTTCCAGCAAAAGACTTTATTAATGACAACAGCTCGAATGGACCCGTCCGGGTAAGGCTACGGCTGCTTTATAGCCGGCAGCCGTAGCTGCTGCCAATGGGAGTGCAGGGTTTCTTCCCGCACTATTTAAACCAATACCATTTGACATTTTACAAGACCAATTCAAATAAACCAATAACATTTAAACCTACATACATAACACCCCTCCCCACTAGGTTCAGTCCATACCAAACCCCAACCTATCTAATGTATTCTTTTAAATAGGTGGGGCTCTGAGTGTACGTTGAGACCTTCGTGGTTCAGAATCTTTATTGTTCTCACCCAGTGAGAGGGGAAATGTGTCTGCTGACATTTCCCTGTTAGGACTTCCTGTGAAAGAAGACCCTGTTAGACTGTTAGAATCTGGTCTCTCCTCCCAACCCATCTCCATTCCAATGTCAACACCCAAGTCTGGTAGTGATGTACAATTTCCACTTCTAAGGATGGATCTAGGCATTGTGACAGGGTTCGGGATGGTTCCTGTCGTAATGACTCTACTTCTAAGGATGGATCTTGGCATTGTGACAGGGTTCGGGATGGTTCCTGTCGCAATGGCTCGTTACACAAAGGGTTGATTCCTGTTTGCTGATATTCCTCCTGTTCCTCCCTTCCCCTAGAAGAGACATCAGGTGAGGGACCTAGAGAGAGACAGGGCGATGTTCCTGAGTGAACCGGGATCTAAGTTGGTCAATGTGCCTGCTCCAGAGGAGGCCATCCTCTGTTTGAACCCTGTAAGAAGAGGGCCAATGATGTGAGTTATTTCCGCAGGAATCCACAAAGGTTCACCTGTAAGGTTCCTAGCATAGACAGAATCTCCCACACTAAAAGAACGAACTTTGGAAGTGGAATCAGTGGTGTATTGGGTGCATAAGTGGGATGAAGTCGGTCAAGGGAAGACCTAAGTTTCTGCCCATTAACAACTCTGCTGGGGACAAGTTAGTTGATGGGCTAGGAGTGATGTGCTGAACACTAAGAAGCTTTTCAAGCTTCTCAGTGATGTCCCCAGGACCCAGCTGCTGAAGCTTTTCTTTGGTAAAGCGTACCATACGTTCAGCCGCCGTTGGGCGAAGGGTGCCCAGGGGCTGTGAGGGCATGTCTGATGCCCTGTTGAGCTAGAAAGGATTCAAAAATGTTAGGCGTGAATTGAGGGCCATTGTCAGAGACAAGGACATCTGGTAACCCATGGGTTACAAAGAGCTTTTTGAGCTGCTTGATAACAGCCTCAGTAGTAGTAGAAGTCATGAGAATAACCTCTAGCCATTTGGAGTATGCATCTACAATTACTAGAAACGTGTGCCCTCTTGTAGGGCCTGCAAAATCAATGTGGATTCTAGACCATGGGCCCTAGGACATTCCCATTCCTGTGTGGGGGCGTGAGGTGGGGCAGGCCTGACTACCTGGCAATTGGGACAAGAGGCAACCCAGTTTTCAACCATTTTGTCAATACCTGGCCACCATACATAACTCCTGGCCAAACCTTTCATCCTTACAATCCCAGGATGACCCTCATGTAACATTTCCAAAACCTCCCTTTGCAGTTTTGCAGGAATAACCACCCTGTTACCCCACAAAATACATCCTCTTAATACAGATAATTCAGTTTGCCTGGATTTGAAAGGTTGGGCAAAGTGAGGTAGATCTTGAAGAGGCCAACTTTTTTAATCCAGCCCATAATAGGTGCCAACACAGCATCTTTGGCAGATTCTCTGGCAATCTCAGCAGCATGGACTGGAAGCTTAGCAACGGTCTCCAGGAAAAAGGTGTGAGTCTCAAGTTCACAGTCCTCCTTGTGGCAAGGTAGTGGGCAACGACTCAGTGCATCAGCATGTGCAATGTCCTTGCCAGGCCTGTGAATCAGTTTGTAGGAGTAGGCTGCAAGAAATTCAGTCCACCTCAGCTTCTTGGTGACAGGATAATAGGTGTAGGTTGTGTCCTCTGCCACGATGCCAAGCTAGGTTTGTGATCTGTAACAATGGTGAATGACCTGCCATACAGATATTCATGAAATTTCTTACACAATGCAACAACTGCTAAAGCCTCCTTGTCCAATTGGCTGTAGTTCCTCTCTGCTTTGGACAGCGTCGAGAGTAGAATGCAATTGGGGCTTCCCGGCCATTGGGAAGCCTGTGGCTCAAAACCCCTCCCACTCCAAAGGGATGCATCACAAGTCAGAACACACAGGTAAATTCTCAGAGAATTGAATCAACACAGCATCAGACGTGATTCAGTTCAATACTGTTAAATGCTGACTGTTCCTTCCGCCCCCAGATCCAAGCAGCCTTCTTATCAAGTGAATACGATGTAAGGGTTCAGCAATAGATGCTTTGTGAGGTAGAAACATGTGATAAAAGTTAATAAGGCCAAGGAAGGCTTGCAGATCTGACTTGCAACGAGGTTTAGGGGCTTCCTTGATCGCTTTTAACCTTGGCATCAGTGGGGTGGATGCCCTGTTTATCAATCATGTACCCCAGGAATTCAACTCTGTCTGTTTTGAGAGTGCATTTATCTTCCTTGACTTTCAAACCTGCTTTTCTGAATCTGGTAAGGACTTCTCTGAGTCTCTCTTGAAGCTGAGTGTCATTCTCAGCAGAGATTAACATCATCAAAATAAGGCACTACCCCCTGGCAGTCCTTGCAACATTCTTTCCATAAGACTTTGAAAATGCCAGGTGCCACGCTACTCCAAATTGTAGTCTTTTACATTTGAAGGAACATCTATGAGTCACAATTGTTTGTGCCTCTGCAGTGGCATCATCAACTGTTAATTGTTGATATGCCTGAGCTAAGTCCAGTTTAGCAAATACTGTACCCCTGCCAAGGGAATGGAGCAGATGATGCACAACAGGTACAGGGTATGCGCTCTGCTGCAGCGCATGGTTAAGTGTCCCCTTGTAGTCACCACAGATTCTCACTGACCCATCAGCCTGACTGGTGTGACTATGGGTGTTTCCCATCTGGAGTGGTCAGTAGGTTCCAAAACCCCTTGGGCGATGAGCTTATCTAATTGTGCATCAATTTTTTCCTTTAAAGCAAATGGAACCCTCCTGGGCTTTTAACGAATGGGGGCACCTTGGGGTCAAACTGAAAGCAATAGGGGTCCCATATACTTGCCCAGTCCTTCGCTGAAGACCTCTGGAAACTCAGACTTCAATGACTCTTCCCAGTCAGAACTGCTCACGTGATGGATGCCAGTCACCTCGATGCCAAGTGGCTTGAACCACTCAAGTCCCAGCAAACTTGGGCGATCCTTGTCCACGATGGTCAGTGGCAAACGTTTGGTGTGGCCTTTAAACTGCACGTTGAATTCCCTCGCTCAAACTACTGGAATCTTGTTCCCTTGGTAGTCTTTGAGGGTCAGTGCTTGCTTCTGGAAATGTTTTTCTGAATTCTTGAAAGAGTCTGTGTATAGTGTCCCATGACACCATAGATAAATAAGAGCCTGAGTCCACTTCCATGTGGCACGGTCTCCCTTCAATAAACACCTTCACATGTACTTTTCTGCTATTTAAATGTGAAGAATGACCAATGGATATTGTTTGGTGAGTTTCACTCTTGCCATTTTGCTTTTGAAATTCCCCATTTTTCCACTTAAATTGTTGGGCTTAAAATCTTCCTCAGGAAGTTTCTTCCTGAATGGTGGAGTTCTGGATGATTTGCAGACTCTGGCTATATGACCCGTTTCTCACAACGTAGGCAAATGGAGTCAAAAAACTTGCATTCAGTGGGGGGTGGCCCCCCCACATCCTCTGCAAACGAAATCCTTGCCTGTTTTTTTCAGAGTCTTTTCTTTTTTCCATTCTGAGCTTAAAAATCCTCTTCTTCCTCACTGCTATCCGAATCAGAGTCTATTTGTTTGCAATGAGTTGTTGAGGATTTTTCCCCATCAGAATGGCTTGAGGCCCGGCTCGAGGCCTTGTTAATCTTTTCATGGCGCAGCTGAGGGACTTGGTGGCTTCTGCTGAAACAGCCTCTTCAATAGCCTCTTTAAGCGTGATTTTTGGTTTCATTAACAGTTTGCTTTGTAAGATCTTATCTTTAAGGCCCAAAACAAACCGATCACGCATGGCCTCTTCTACGTGGTAAAGTCACAAGCGACCCCCAATGTCCCTAAACTTGCCACGAAGGTCATTAACACTCGCTATCCCCTTGATCCCGCGGTAAAATTCGTGTTCTTTAATGAGGCACGATACTTGTGGGCGTAATGGGCTCTTAAAAGTCTTTCTAATTGGCCATTCTATTACCTTCAATTCTGCTGCTCCGCGCAACGCCGCCATTTTGAAAACTGCCGGACCGCAGTGTGTGAGAAAGACCGCCCTCTTCCGCTTCGGGGATGCCGGCGAGATCGTTCCCTCCAGGACATGTGGAACCGGTCTGCATACGATTCCCAGTCTTCCGTCGCGGATCGAACGGTGCTGGGGGGTGTCAGCGCAGCCATCTCACTCAGTTGCTTGTTCGCCGCGTCGTCTTCTCTTCAGGGAAAAATCCCACCCGTCGCACAGTGTTACGTTTGCATGAGAGTCAGACGCGAGGAGTTCCAGCAAAAGAATTATTAATGACAACAGCTCGAATGGAACCGTCCGGGTAAGGCTACGGCTGCGTCTTATAGCCAGGCAGGCTGCGTAGCTGCCTACCAATGGGAGTGCAGGGTTCTCCCGCACTATTTAAACCAATACCATTTGACATTTTACAAGACCAATTCGAATAAACCAATAACATTTAAACCTACATACATAACACATACCATCATGGATAAACTAGTCACCATTTATTGGGCTTTTAAGTGCCAGGTTATCCTATATGAAGGTCCTCTTATTGCTAATTTCATATTGTGAAAAATATTGATATGGCATATATCACAAAAACCTGGCTGGACCAGAGGAAAATATTCTTTTCTCAGAAATGTTCCTGGCTAAGTATTATATGTGCGCCATCATGGAATAGAAGACAGAGCAGGTGGTATAAATGT
>CM019149.1:257847116-257943495 GCA_009733165.1 Naja naja | reverse complement strand
TGATGCTGCTGTGATGACATGAGTTTGACACCCTGATCTAGATCATGACTTGAACACCATCAGTACTGACAAAATCACCATCAGTCAATTGCAAAAATCAGCTTTATTTGGAACAGTTCACATCCTGTGACTATACCTTTCAAAAGCATCAAGCAGCCTATCTCGGGTCCTTGGGAATAACTTGATAGGTAAACAAAATGTCAAATCTAGTCTAAATACCTGGGCTATGTGACAAACCATAATAATTGAAAAGGGTAATCATGCCACTTAACCCTCCAATGCTCTCCATATACGGAAATAACGGCTACATTATCTGCAGCAATTCCACAAAGAGCAGAAAATTAACCAAATATGCAAAGCATTTTGAAAGGCTGTGAAATACCTCAAAGGCTATGAAGCCTTTCAAGCTCCCTGATTTGATTTGTTTCTTCAGAGAGGAAGTTACTGCTCTTACTTTTAATGGGATGATTCAAATAAAGCCTCCTCAAGGAGATCATCCAGACCCCAATTCTGCACAGCTTATAAATGCTACTTTGTTCTTTCCTATGAACACATTCCCAAACATAGATCATTTCCATTTTGCAATACACACATCCTTTTTTTTCCTTAATGAGGAAGAACAGGTGGGTTAGGTTTGAAGAGAATATCTGAAGTGTCACACTGGGATACAGTTAGCTTTCGTGATTTCTGGTATAACCCATCTGTTTTATTGAACATACAAAATTCCTGAAGAAGGCAAATATAAAGGAACAAATTTGTATTTTTGGAAATAGAATTTTTCTATCTGAGAAAAATGGATGTGAAAATATGATTGAGAAGTTTACTCCCTCATGAAAACAAGCATCATGATCACTGTCTGTGTCCTATCCATCATGTTCTTTCCTACCATCTTCACTTTGGAGGGAAATTCTGAACACGGCAGCCAATGTGCATGCTTTGTTACAATTCTCTGGAATAAGGAAATGCAAATATTGCCAGCTGGGATGACTGCAAGGCTAAGAGTCAGGCACCAGAAATTTTGACTTGGCAAGCTCCAGTGTCTTTGTTTTTCAACCAACACAGAGACACTTCCAGCATTTACATGCAAATATTGGCTGCTTAACTCTTCTAATATAACAAGGAAAAGAAGAGAACATTTTAGATAGAAAGCCACTGTTATTAATTATACTTTATATAATAAAATGGTTGTGTATGTGCACATGGTACCAAAGCTGTCACTTAGAAATAACTGTCAAGACAAAATTGCCACAGAATAGTTTCATTTCAAATTCACCAACATGATAATTGTCATCTAATTCAATTTGGATATTGCCTGTCCTTTTATACATACCATTAGAAACTTTTATTAAGATATAATTGAAGGTTAACTGTAATTTTCATCACTGCATGAACAAATGGTACTTTTGACAACAAAATTGTATTAGAAGAGCAAAACTCTGACAATAGGGTGTGTTAACATTATGATGGATATAATAGGACTGCATGTCAAGAACTAGTCTCTGTATTAGAATTTATTACAGATATCTGAAAAAAATGATACAAGATTGTAGAGTTGTCCATTCGTTTTTACTATGAGATCTTTCTTCTGATTAAGAAGTTCAGTTAAAGAATGGAAATACTTGATTCTATGACTTTTAGTCTGTTCTCTGTCTTCAGAAAATAGGGTTGGATTTATTTTCATACTAAGGTTCACTGGTTAGACAATAACTTTCTAATTTTAGTGATACAACCTTCAGCTGTTGCCTAAGAAAACTCCATCTCAGGTTGCAGCGTAAAGTGCAGCTGGATATAAATTTACTGCATTTTGTACAGATGTATAATCCTGTTAAGAACATCCATCCAATCCCAAAGGAGAGGTGCCAAAGAGACAGAATAACCACAAACACTTTTATTTATATTTAGTAAGACTCACTTAACTTTATTTAACCTTCTATGTACATTATTTAATGTAAACGTATTAATTGAGGCATTACCTTGCTGAAAAGCAGTGTTGGCCATTGGCATTACCTGTATTTTCTTAAAGTGATCTGACCACACATAAATCCAAGACAGATTCTCAGAAAATAGAGAATGAATGCTTATGTAATATTGTTTGAAAGTTGGTTCCCACACACACCCTCCAAAGAGAGAGACAATAGCAAATGAAGCTATTAGAAAGCACTTTGGGGAGTAGATGGTACAATAGAGACTAATGTCGTGAAGTTCTTCTTCAAAAATAAGTCTTGGGTTGTGCAGAAATGGACTAAATACACCTGTTAGTAAATTTGTAAACCAAGGGTGGCTTTTCCCAGATTCCTACTATAGTTCCATTATTTTAGGAAAAGACACAACTGCTTTAAAGAGCTTCAGGAAATTGTTATGGGACTTTCTACTATTTCTTGGAAGCACCATTTTGCCTTAGATTATTTCTGTGAGTGGCCATACCTACCATATTAGATCTTTGATATGTCATCAAGATGTCAAATGTTGCTACTGGTACCCTCAAAAATAGACATTCCTATTACAAACCCCTGCTCTGAATGTTCACATTCTTAAAAAATGATTGAGTATCACAAATATCTTTAGTTTATGTGTGTTATGTCTATCAATATTTACTCTAATGTAAATTAAACCTGAAGTATTTTAAATTATTTCTTTATTTAACTTCAGAGATTCCCTGAAACAGTTTCACCAGCTCCCAGGTCCCCAGATCACACACGAGATCCACTGTACTAGGAAACTGATCATTGATACCTATTGTACATACTTAATAACTAATTTGTCATTACATACATTCTTACAAATAGAGGTATTCTTGAAAGATTCTCCAGCCAAGAGATAGCTAATTGTGAAAATTCACATATTATTGAGAACCACATTTTCTGAAGAACACATTTTGGCTGTGGGCATGATGCTAATAAAAAGCAGATTACCTGTTGTGAGAAATTTGCCCATTCATTGCACCGTAGCCAACTGTATCAAACATTAATCATAGGTTTCTAGCTGAAAACTGAAAGTTATAAAACAGACTTAATTACATTAATTGGAGTTCTGGGCAGAGTAGCAACATAATATAAGACATAGTTTATCCTGATTAGCTTCTGTTCAACATTATAAAAAGAGGAAACTTCTCAAGACAGTACTGCTGTATTTGCAAACTTTTGAAATCTATTCTAAGTTGTTTGGCACTGGTTCTCAGTCATTCACCAACAAATAAGCCCTGTTTAAATATAGAATGCCTCTATCAATCTTAGCTTGTTGAGAAGAAGGGTGTAATTGATAATCCTAAGATTGAGGTCTTGAAATAAGTTAATCAGAAACCTGTTTTGATTAAACGGCAACATGTGGCATTAATTACAAGTTTCATTTTAGCCATATTAATCTTAATTTTAATGCAATAACACCATCATACATTCTCTTGTTATTAATGGAAGTTTTATTAAACAAAAATGGGCAGACCACAAACAGCTCTAGTTAATAGCACATGTTATTGTCACTTATATTAGAGAAGCCAATTACTTTTTATTATAAAATGGTATCATGGGAAAGATGAGTATATTGTAAAAGGGTTGAAGTCTAGGCTTGTGTTTTTAAATAAAAATAAATAAATGTGGTTTTTACCATTTACTACAAAACTTAATACTAAGACTGGAATTTTACACCAAGGAACTATAGGAAAAAAGAGCAATAGAAGAAATAATCCTTATGAGAACTGCAATTTATAAGTAGATTTGAATCACACAGATCCTTCGGGACACACAAAATTTCCTCATTCAAGTTATGTATTTATGGAATTTTTCCTTTTATTGCTATATTTCAGGACCAATTTCTCTTAAAAGTTAGAATTGGAAGACACCTTAAGGGCTTATTTATCACGAAGCAGCTCTCACTAATACCTCTCTAACAAGCTAATACATTTCTCCCAAGCACTTAACTAAAATCTACTTTTTGCCATTTCAACCTATTGCTTCAAATTTACCCTCTGGAACAACAAAATATAATTCTCCAATTTTGTGTTTCAAATGCTACTGATGGCTACTAACATGTTTTCCTTAATCTTCCTTTCCCAGACTAAACAAATTAAGCTGTTTCATTGTTATTCACAAACTTAGGTTCTAGCCTTCTTACAATATTTACTGTTGTTCTCAATATATGCCTGTTTGCCAGTGTTTTTTTCTTAGATTAATTTGTAATCCAGATTTTAAAGGTTCAGATTCTTATTGTATTTGGAACAACAGTTTCCAAATATAGAGAATATACATAGCTGGATTTAGTAACTTATCATTTAAACAAATAGCATTTTTCCTTTCATTCTCTCTTTAATTTTTAAACAGTGGTTAACAAATCAAGGAATATAAAATTAAGAAGCATTTCAAAATATAGTTTCCATATAGGTCCCTTACTGATATTTATTTTGAAGAAAAAAGATTTCATTTTTATATTGTGAGCCATCTATAGTTCTTTGCTTAAAATGGATAACATACAAATTTTCTAAATAAGTAACAATCTGTTCCCTATAATAAGAGGCAAGGAAATTTCCCTTTATAAAGGGAAATTATAAATTTATAAATTTATTTTTATAAATTTCCCTTTTTAAATAGGAAAAAAAATGCTACAGTTTAAATCACAATCCTCCAATGGATGATGGCCTTTCATTCTAGAATATGAAATTCACATTAAGAAACAAACTCTTTAGAATTACCATCGTATGAATTCTACAATAATGTCTCTCTGGTTTTGTCTCAATTAAAATTCTTCGATCTCATAAGCATAGTGTGTGGGAACAGTTACATTTGTTTAAGGCAAGGATGTCAAACTGGCGGCTTATGGCTGGATATGTCGTGTGTGGGCCATGCCCACCCCAGCTCTGCAAATGAGGAAAACATTACAAAATGTCACGTGACAGCAACATGACATGGCGCATTTGACATCCATGGTTTAAGGGATGAGACAGTCCTTGGTTTACAGTACATATTTACATTTGCTTTATTTATTTATTTATTTATTTATTTATTTATTTATTTATTTATTCGACTTGTATGCCGCCCTACTCCCTAAGGACTCAGGGCAATTGATGCAATTGATAAAATAATGTAAGAAGGTGGCCCCTAACTGCCAGTTACTGGTTCCGTGGAGAGTGCTTTTTGTGCAGAGCAGAGGGATTATAGTTTTGTGCGCTGCCTGCATTCTGCACATGCATGGATGGTCTTCATTTTCTTGTGGGGCCTGGTTCCTGGTGGGCCGTAGACTGGGGATTGGAGACCACTGATGTAATATAATGACCAAGAGCAGTTTGATGTAGTAGTTAAAGCACTAGGCTAGAAACCAGGAAACTATGACTTCTAGTCCTAATTTAAAGCATAAAGCCAGCTTGATGATCTGGGTCAGTCACTTTCTCTTACCCTATGAAGCAGTGGGGGAGAAGGCAATCAATTGTTTATAAGCCTCTTAAGTATTAGCCTAATCCCATTCCTGTGTACATTTTGATGGATGTATAAGAATTGAGTGAGATTCAGGTATTGTGTTTCTTAACTATCTTCTCTATACCCTTGCTGGGTACAAGAAAAATAGAATGAAGATCAGTTGCAACAGATTGTTGTGTACTGTCTGATAAAAAGAATGAATAATCAATCAATAGGTTGTAACTTCTTGCAATGGAAAGGATAGAATCACTCTCTATAATCACATTTCAAACACAGTGAAATAGAAATGGAAAGGTCTAGAAACTGCTGAGAAAAGTTGAAACAGGATAAAATATGGGACTACTAAGACATGCATCATGAAGGCTTTGTGAAACCAGTTCTGGATATTGGTTAGGTCTGTATGAAACTTCAGTGGTCTGAACTGATTCTAACCAATTCTGGCTGATTTAAAGAGTCAAGTCCATATGAACTGATTCAAATAGAGCCCATGCATTGGAACAATATGGGCAAAGTCCATCCTAATTCAATTGGATTTGAAGATTTTGTCTAAGTACAAAATTTGTACAAAAATTGAATTAGACCAGTTTTTCAAACCAGTTCAAATGCTTTAAGAAAAACTGACATGGGAAGTATAAAAAAAAGACTCCAGGATACCCCTTTCCCCCAAAAAAGTTTTCTGTTTTTTTTAAGAATGGACTTTCCCATTTCCACTTACTTTCAGATGTTTTGCTTTAGTTTTGTTACAAAAAAAACTTTCTGTAAGTTCTCCATTTTAAACAAGAATGCCCTTTTGCTTCCCAGTATATTTTGTTTTCATGTTTTGTTTTGTTAAAAAAAAAGAATTGTAGGCCACTTGACACCTTTTCTATTTTTTAGCAGATAATTGGATCCCATTTAGAAATTATCCTCTTGTTTGTTATAGATTTTCCACCTTGAAAATTATCTAAGCCATTTTTCTGAGCTGCCCACCTGTATGCCTGTTACAAGCTGTGTTTAACTAGTGCTATCGCAAGCTTATTTCACCATTACACTGAATTTTTGCCTTTGATAGCATTTCATTCATGTGGTACAGTTTCTCTCTTTGTCTCCCTTTCTCTTTACTTCAGTCTTTGCAATTTGTTCTGAAATATCTTTACAGTAATTACTGATGGTTTCCTACTGCAGCAAGACCTGGTCTATTTTACACTGACCATCAATATTTCTTTCTATGTCTGCCACATCTTAATTACTTGCACACTCTTATGCTTACAGACTGTCCATCACTGTTAATTATAAATGTAACTCTGAATAATTATTTTCTGAGCATGTTATACATTTACAAATTTGAGCATTAAAAGAATAGTTCCTCCTGAAGCAAAACTGGACATAGTCATAGCAAATGTTATAATAGCTAATAAATATTATCTTGCTCTTTATTTATTCCTGAGAAAAAGCTCAGTTGGTGGGGGGGATATATTTTAGATATGGTTACATGATTCCAGTCTAAAGTGCCTTCCTCCAGGGGAAAAGCATTTCCACATAATGTACTGGGTTTGGATCTTATGCAAAAATATTTTCACTTAAACCATACACAATCTCTCTCTCTCTCTCTCTCTCTCTCTCTCTCTCTCTCTCTCTCTCTCACACACACACACACACACACACACACACACACACACTTAAAACATATTGTACCTTAGAGGTTATAGCACCACCTTTGACATGGAAAACTGGGATTTGAATCTGGATTGGGATTTACCTTACCAGAAGGGTTCAACTGGCTACCTTAAAGTATGAGAGTGAATGAGAGTCTTACTGGCTTAAATGTCTCCCAGATTAATTAGTTATGTACACAACAAATGTTGGGGAACCAGGATAATCTAACAATAAGAGGCTACTGGAACATATGTGGGTCAGATAAGAGAACAATTTCAATTTCATTGTACACATGTTGTGCATTGATAATAAATGTTTGATTTGATTTGAACCTGAAACTGATGTAATGCTACTACAGCAGCAAATTTAATGAGAGCAGATATCTGAAATGTATGAGGGAACTATAGATGGACCAAAGACCTGACATTCACACTGAGATACAGCTAGTTATCCAATCAACACAGCAAAGAGAAAGCTGTTCTCACAACTTTGAGACAGACCAATTTCACATTAAATTCCAGACTCAAGAAGAATCAGAAGAATCACTGGATGTGCCACCAGCTGAAACCTCACTCCATTACAAAGCACAGCAGCTTATATATAAGGCATACCATCATGGATAAACTAGTCACCATTTATTGGGCTTTTAAGTGCCAGGTTATCCTATATGAAGGTCCTCTTATTGCTAATTTCATATTGTGAAAAATATTGATATGGCATATATCACAAAAACCTGGCTGGACCAGAGGAAAATATTCTTTTCTCAGAAATGTTCCTGGCTAAGTATTATATGTGGCGCCATCATGGAATAGAAGACAGAGCAGGTGGTATAAATGTTGTTATCCAAGAGGATCTGGCTGCTACCATTACTGCAACTATACAAATGCCCAGTGGTGAGACTCTTTTTCTTAAGGTGGGATCTAGGGACCAGGTAAGGCTGCTGCTAAGTCTCCTTGTTGTTAATCAGTGTCCCTGCCTGAGCTCCTAGACTTCATTGAGGATATGTGGTGGAATTTCCAATATTTATGATACTAGGGACTTCAACTTGCCTTCCTTGTTAATGGGATCAGAAATAGCACAAGAGCTCACAGAAATTATGACTTCCATGAACCTGTTCCAAGATTTTAGGACTTCCAGATTCAGACAGGCAGGCAGGTACTGTGCAATCAATAGGTATCATGTAATAGACAAGGACCAGAAATCAGCAGGGATGATAGATGTAACAGTGCCAAGTGACAGCAACTTTAGGAAGAAGTATGAGAAGCTAGAGAAGTACTACTTTGAGAGAAGAATTAAAGAGAAAGTGGAAGGTAAAGCTCAAAAGTATCCTAATTGTAGTAAAAACACTCAGGGCTATGACTCCTAAGCTGGGACAGTTGCTCCAAACAGATCCCTGGAACAACAGCAGAGCTTTCTCTCCAGAAAAATGCAGTGCTAGGCATAATTAAGATACTGCACAGAACTGTTAAATTGACTTAGTTTTTCCACCTCAAGTTAATAGTTAGCTTTCTTTCGCTCATGATTTTTATCAAGCTACCTTTGGGCAAAGATGATGGTTATCTAATGGGGTTTGAAAATGCAAAGGAGGCAGAAGACAATGAAGGAAATAGGGATGTTACCAGGGATGGGCTGCAAATTTTTTAACAACTGGTCCTCTGTCGGGAGAGGCATGGCCGGTTGGTCATGTGACTGAGTGGGTGCTGTCACTCATCACACCCATCCCTGTCTCCCAGTCACTCGCCTCAAAGGAACAGGTAGGAAAATGCCTCCAAAATGGTTTGAAAATCAGCTTGAAAAGGCCCCTAAAACAGGCAATTTGGGGGCATTTTCAGGTCAGTTTTCAGGCTGGTTTTCAGGCCATTTTCCAGGCCATTTTTAGCCTGAAAATGGCCAAAAATGGCCTGAAAATGGCCTAAAAACTGGCACAAAAACCTGGCTGAAAAACAGGTGGGGCAGGACCAGCTAGTAGTGGGATGTGCCAGTTCCCTGAACTGTGCCTAATCTTAACTACCAGTTCACCAGAACCAATGTGAGCTGGCAGTAGGCCACCTCTGGATGTTACAAAACAGATTCTTGAATTCAGAGGAGAAAGTAAACATAACAAAGAAGCTGTCAAGTTCTGGCAAGCTCAAGAAACAAGAATCTTTTTTATTTGTGGAAACATATTTATTGCTGTTGGGTAATATAACAATATCTTGAAAGCCTGCCAAGATATTTCTCCCACACAACACATTGTGTAATTAAGGCAAATTATTAAGTGTCTTTCCTCCCTTCCTGGAACTCTTTCTGTAATGGTCTCACTGGCTGTGCTGTGTTCTAAAGCATTTCATCACCTGATCCCACCCTTGTTCAGGCTCTAAGGCTGGATTTTATGAACTCTTAAAGCAGAGGTGTCAAACTCACATCATCATAGTGGCATCACATGACATATCGGGACTTCCCCCCTTTTCTAAACTGGGCGTGGGCGTGGCCAGCATGTGATGCATCCAGCCCTGGGCCACGATTTTGACAGCCCTATCTTAAAGGAATAAAGTGATGCTATTTGATGCTATTTTGTAAAGTGCTGCTGTTTTCTATAAGTATATTCTACTATCAATAAACTTCTGCTTATTGCATTAAGGATAGTTTGGTGACTCCCAAGTTAACTGAGGAAAGACATCCTGTGGGGTCAAAGCAGAGACTTGAAGAACTTCACTTAACTCCCTTTAACTCTCTTCTACTTATTCAGATTGTGTTTCTTGACACTTTTTCTTCAGCAAGTCTAAAATTGTCACCCCAATCCCCTCTGGAAAATTGGAGTTAGAAAATAATGAGTTTATATCTGGAACAGAAAATACATTGCCCTTATGAGATGGCATCTAGGTAAAACCTAAAAATCTCTTAAATAAGTTTAAAATTTTAATAAATGGCCCCAAATTATATAGCCAAATCTTGCTGAGTTTGTGAAATGTAGGCACTTTTTAATTTAAAAAAACTTTAAAAGATATATCTGCAACAAAGTTGCTTATTTTATGAATACAAAGATTTATGTGACATTTTACATTTATCACTTCATAACAGGATTGGGAAACCTTTGTTTTAATGAATGTTGTTGACCTCTAAAAATTTTATCCTACCAAGGGTGATGCTGGAAAGCTGCATATCCCTACCATACCAATATGAATCTAGGGAAGCTTCACTTTGAATCCATTCTTAAGTACAATTGGGTTCTGATATGAATATTTATTCATGTAGCAGGAGAAAGAGAAGGAAAAGGAGGTTTCCAATTCTCAATAAAATATTAATCAAAACATATAATTACAACAAAGCATCAAACCAATGTTTCTGAATCTTGGTAACTTTCAGATGTGTGGACTTCTCTAGGATTTTCCCTGGGAGCTGAGAAATTCTGGAGATTGAAGTCCATACATCTAAAGTTGCCAAGGTTGAAAAAGACTGCATTATACAGTGCAATGTGTTGTGTTAACGCCTTGCAAAAAACAACTATAAGAATTTGTTAACTGAGAAAATTCAAAGTCACTTTCAGAACAAATTTCTATCTTCAAGGCTGTAAATACATACTCAGATAAATCAACCTCTTTCAATCTGAGGTCTTTTATGTATTTTGAACAATTTAATTGGGGAGGGCAGGAGCTATAATCCAAAGATCTGTACTTTTTGTGAAGTCTAAATTCAGCATTTGAACTATGCATGAACTATGTCTGAATTCAAATAGAAGCTGACTATATCCCTATTTAAAGTGTGCGGCAAACAAGCATATCATTGAATGGGGATTCTGCCAATGGCATAGGTGCTAGTATCCAAATAATAATTTTAAACATATAATATCATACAGTATCATAACAATAAAATACATAACTCATTTGCTGTTACAGTTCTTGAATTATTTTTGTGAACCCTGAAGACTTTGGGAGAAATGCAAACATTAACAAATTAGATCTGATAGAATGCCTTCATTTACAAAGTAAATGGTTTTTCTCTTCAATTAACAATCTGGCTAATAATAATAATTATTATTATTATTGCTTGGACTTGTATGCCGCCCTGTCTCCCGAAGGACTCAGGGCGGCTCACATCATAAAACCCATAATACAAAATTTAAAATTAGTTAAAAGATGTTAATAAAAACATGTAAAGGGAAGGATGGGAAAGAATTGATACAAATGAAATAAATGGCTGAAGATATTTAGAGCAGTTTTTTTAAAAATCATCTGAAGAAAAGTACAGACATTCATGAAAACTGGAATCTATCTATATCCAAGATTTTTAAGAGTAAAGTTATTACATTTTAATGCATCAAAGACATTTATGTTTTTGACGCATTAAAACAGCCTGTTTTTGACCATCTACCTGTATATACACAAAATAGGAAATATTTACAGATAGATGGTCCCTTATTGTGAGCTAAAACCAAAGTATATGAAGTATGAGCAGCTGATACTATTGTTCTTTATATCTGTTATCCTGCTGATCTGTGGATACTTTTCTAGGTTTATCTTTCTACAATTAATGCTACTTGTTATTCATGCTCGATTATTATTCTTGGCAGTTGGGAACTGAGGTTGTGAACAAAAGATGTTACTTATGAAGATAATAGCAATAGCACTTAGACTTATGTACCACTTTACAGTGCTTTACAACCCTTTCTAAGTGGTTGATAGAGTCAGCATATTGCCCCCAACAATCTGGCTCTTCATTTTACTGACCTCAGAAGAATGGAAGGCTGAGTCAAGCTTGAGCTGGTGAGAAGTAAAACTGCTGGCCATCAGCAGAAATAGCCTGCAATACTGCATTTTAACCACTCAGCTCCATCACGGCTCCTCAATGTATATATTTTACTCCAAATTATTATATAAATACTTTGTGAATTGCAATTTTATAATAGCCATCTAATATAATTATCTAAGAGAGACTACTGCAATGCTCTCTACCTTGGACTGCCCTTGAGTACCACTCGGAGGCTTCAGCTGGTGCAGAATCGCGGCGGGTTGTGATGGGAGCTTCCCGATACTCCCATGTTACACCCCTCCTGCGCGGCCTGCATTGGCTTCGGTTGCCCTTCGGGTGAGATTCAAGGTCTTGGTATTATCATTTAAAGTCCAACAGGGCATGGGTCCAGGTTATTTACGGGAACGGCTTCTCCCAGCATCTAATGCCAACCGCCCTGTGCGCACAGGCAGGGTCTCCTCGGGGTGCCATCTGTGACACAATGTCGCTTGGCGGCGACCCGGGAGACGGCCTATTCTGTGGCGGCTCCCACTTTGTGGAATCTTCTTCCGCTTGAGCTCCGTTTGGCTCCCGATCTTCGCTCCTTCCACCATGATTTGAAAACTTGGCTCTTCCTACAATCTGGTTGTGCTGACTCTCCTGGGTTGGGGTTATCTAATTGGGGTTTTAAACGTTAATTCAGCTTAAATGTTTAATATCTTTTTAATTAATTTAATTTATTCACTGTTGTATTTTAATTGTAAGCCGCCCCGAGTCTTCGGAGAGGGAGCGGCATATAAGTCAAATTAATAAATAATAATAATAAATAAAATATCAAAAGTTACCTTGATCAAAATTAGGCCCCCATATGGCCATTATCTCAGTAGAATATTTATACTTACTGGCTCAAGATATAAAATCTTGGGCTGAAGTATGACAATTGAATCTGAAATAACATGGTTGATATGTCTACTGCAGTGGAATTACAGTTAAATATCTAAGATGCCTGATGTACAACAACAGCCTAGACCATCATATGTGCAAATAAAGAAGTGGAATAGTTTGTTTAACCATAACTATCTAGAGGGCATGAGAGTCATCTCATTAACATATGTAATTAAGAATCATTTCACAAATAATGCAAATTATGAATGTAAATTGTATTATTTCTATGACAATATCACGAAAGGCCTAGCACCACTTCATCTCCCCTTTCCATCCAGTCTTCATGAATGTTATTGAATTTATCTGATCTATTGCCATCAACAAAACTAGTTAGACTGCCCTTTTTGGGACTGATCTCAGTTGTTTTCTGAACAATTGCAAAATATCTTGGGTAAAACAGGAATAATTAAGTAAGATATCATAGGATGTCAAGATTATATAAGCCAGTTCTTCTCAACTTTGGACACTTTAAGATGGTGGGACTTCAACTCCCATAATTCTTCCCAGAATTCCTCATCCATCTTAAAGTAGTCAAGATTGAGAAATAATGATATGAACCAATTTCTAGCATTGCTTATCTCACAATCATATTCCAATAACAAATCTTATTGGCTGGCCAACATAAAAAAATGTATTGTGTTTCAAAAACTCATATTGCAGGTTTGGGGACTGACATTAACAAGTCAGTCTGTAGCAAGGCAATCAGCTAAGTACCTATGACTTGGGATCAGTGCTCTAATTGATTTATTATGTGTATAGTTCACTTTTTAAAAGTTATTTAAGGCCTTAGCTGTAATATTGTTCCCAGAAGGCAATCTTTCCAAGAATAATGTTGCAGTGCTGGAAATGCACTTTTTAAATATATTATTTCTGGTAAGGTTATAACAGCATCATGGGTGAGTACATCAGAAGAAACAGATCTACAAGGATGTGCCTCTAAAAAGATATTTATAACTATACCTACACATTATGAAAGCTCTTTTCTGCAGTACCATAAAGCAAGGAATCTTTAAGTATCACTGACTTATCCAAAGCTCAAATATTATGATCATATCATATCATTTTAATGCTACATACAATATGACAATTAACCATTGGCAGTTTCACGTTAAGTGAGTGTTTAAAATGTGAAAAATCAAAACAATAGAGAAAGAATGTGCATCATCTTAAGGAAAAGAAGTGCCATTTCATCATCTTAAGAGATTGGTGATCTAGCTATGATCAGATAGCCCAATCGAACATGAAATCATAGAAAAGGCAAATAAATTCTACTAATCATAAATGTCACAGATTTTTTCAAATAAGGGGAAGCAATTGTATTAAATAATCTCTGCTCTTGTATCATTCTCACAGCAAATACAAAATGCATTGCACAAAATGATAATCTCCAATGATAATTGATCCAATGACTAATTCACTTTGCCTTTAATAGTTAAAAATTGTTGCATGTTTAAGAATAATTCATAATCTATTTATCACGTGTCTCATTCTCTCTCTCTCTCTCTCTCTCTCTCTCTCTCTCTCTCTCTCTCACACACACACACACACACACATACATACACAGATATATATGATATGATTGATAAAATTTATCAAATTGGTTCAGCATAATGGTATTAAAAATATAATTTCTTACTCTACATTGGAGTCTGATGTGTATAGCATATCCAATCACTTTGTCTTCTAAAAAATTATCCATGGTTTGTTATTAAAATGTTTATTTTTTTCTTCCATTCAATCATACCCAATTCTCAGATGCTGCCTAACAAGTTCCTGCAGTTGTCTTGGCATGGTTTTCAGAAGTGGTTTGCTATTGCCTTTTTCCTAAGGCTGAAAAAGAGTGAGTAGCCCAAGGTCACCCAACTGGCTTTATGCCTTAACCATTACAACAAACTGGCCCTCAAAATGTTTACAACACATTTCAAAATTATTTGTTCCCTTTTTGGGGAGATATATCCTTCTATGCTAATGTACTAATATCATCCATGCAAATTAAACCATAATTTGCCCCTACAAATTATTTGATAATAGCAATAACAATAGCATTTAGACTGATATACTGCTTTACAGTGCTTTACAGTCCTCTCTAAGCAGTTTACAGAGTCATCATATTGTCCCCAACAATCAGTATCCTTATTTTACCAACCTCTGAAGGATGGAAGGATGAGTCAACCTTGAGCCTTGTGAGATTCGAACTGCCAAATTGCAGTTAGCTGGTTGTCAGCAAAAGTAGTCTGCAATACCGCATTCTAACCACTGTGCCACTGGCTCCTTTTAATATTCTCAAAATACTATGATGGTTTGCTTTAATTATAATAACTGATTGATTTAACAGGATATGAGTAATGGGCACATGAATACCAACAATCCAAGAATTTATATTTTCCTCATCGCAATTTAATTAGTTGTTAGTAACTGTGATTGGTCTTTACCTATATGGACTCAAAGAAATAGAAAGACAATCTTGTACAGTTATGTAACATACACTGCTATGATTTGGACATAGGTTTTATTCCTCAACCCTCCTCAGCCATGTTTCCTTGGGTGAATTTATTAATTATGCATGGAATTGCATGCATAAGTGCACAATCATGCCTACCATCCCTGTCCTATTGTCCCCATTTATTCACACCTGTTTCCTGTATTCATGCTCATGTTTATTCTTATACCTATTAGCTTGTAAGCAATTGACAAATCAAATAAATAAAATGGAATTGCCTTCCAAAATTCCTGTGTAATGATTAATCTGTTACTTCCTTCAAATGCTTTCCCAAAGCTACTTTTTTCTCATAAGAATCTTTAAAGTCTTACCCATCTAATTTAACTTAATTGGTTAAATTAAATTAATTAGATTTGTTATGGTTGCTGACTCCAGAAGATGTTGGGTGAATTACAATAATAATATTTTTTTAAAAAAATACACTAGTTAAAATTTGCATAAACAGGCAATTCAGACTAAAACAGCTACAACCATAAACAATACAATAATGTCACAGGAGCCCCACCAATACATGACCACCACAATTAACATCAGGGTGTAAAATGATCATTTCTACTTTCTAGAATGTTGGCAACACACTTCAAAAGTTCTTGTGCAAGTAATCCTTCTTTCTATCCTTAATTCATTTTCTCTGCTAAGCAGAAAGATGAATGAAGTCCAGGCAAAGATAGGAAGCTTAAAAATGAAAGACAATGACATCTGGAAACAAAACAAGGTAATTCCACAATGAAAGGTCATCTGAAGCCTAACAAAGCAGCTACATTTCTATGATATGCTGAAACACAAACTAGCCAACCATATTTTCTTCCAGTGTATTATGGAAACCCAATCCATTTAATTGGTTAGTGGTCCTGGTTATTGTAGAAACCCCAAAAACTGGATTGGAGAAATAGTATTTCAGCTGATATGCATTCTTAGAAGCATACCCAATGCTTCTAAGCACTCCCTTATTAATGTTGCTTTCCCTTTTTCTATTAGCTCTGCTCAACTGAATTGAAAACCATAAATTCCTCAGGGTCATGTCAACTAAAGAGCTATCTCCTTCCATCACCATATTAGCATAGTTGTCAGCTTTGTCAAGACAGCACTGATATCAACTAAAATGTGAGGAAATAATTCCTACTCATACAAATAACAAGAAAAATGACGGATCTGCTGAACACATAGAGTTGTCATTCTGTCTCACCTACTTTTTCCAGACCCTTGTTTTGACAAAGAACTAAAGGCTTATGATGTTAAAAGGTATGTAAATCCAATGACATCTTCCTACAGTTCATTCAATTTACTGAATTTGGCAATAATATGTCAATTATAGTGTACTCTGCCCAGATGCCCTCCTTGAGAGAATGAAACATGAAATATAAATAAATATATATGCATGCAACATGTTCCACAAAACTTTCCCCCTTTTTTTAACCTGCTAGTGCACACTCAACTTTTACAACCTTCCTGTCCAGCCTGATTTGAGGTTCAAGTGAGAACCATTTTGCTGAAGCTGCCAGAAGGACAGGATGAGAGAATAGGCAGATTCAGCCACATCACTTATTTGCATATGAGATGCATAAAACACTGCAGTCACAGCTGACTATAATCAATGGAGAAAAAGCAACAGCTACACAAGACAGTAAAAGAATAATAAAATAGAATACAGCAAGATTTTTATGCCTCCTGCCATATTCAAATCCAGAAAATATTTGGTGACTATGATTTGTAGTAGTTGAAGTTTCTGGGTGGCCATAATGAAGGGCACCTTCAATTGAAACTGATCCAGTAATATTCTCACTCTTTTGTCCTGTCATAACTTTTTCTGCCCTTTCCTCTTATGCATGGGTGTCAAACTTTATCATGTCATATGATGTATCATGACATATTGCAACATTTTTTGCCTTTGCAGAGCTGGGGTGGCATGGCCAGAGCATGATTCATCCAGCCCACAGGTCACTAGTTTGACACCCCTGCTCTTATGTATTATATATGGGCTTAATTAGCCTCTTGGGTCTACCCTCATCACAATCCTGTAGAGCTAGGATACCCTTAGAACTTTTGCTAAAATCTAAATTCCAGTCGAACACTTGTTTGGTTATTACTGAAGAGTGGCAGAGGATAAAATGTTTATGTCTCTGATTTTTATCTTAAATAAAAATCCAATTAGTCTTTGCAAATGTCCATCACTACTCTGAGACAATGTTGTATGAATAGTGGTCTATTTCAGAAAATTCACCAACTTAGATAACATTATTTAGGGATACAGTTTACAAAGGTTAGGCATAGTTTCACTTGGAATGATATGATTAGAATGTGATTTGATTAATTGAGGAAGATGCATCAAATGAAGAAAATTTTTTTTATTTTCTACATTAGTACAGGTTTTTTTTGCTTGACTATTTCTCTGGCTAGTCAGTGGTCTTTGGGTCATTGACACCATTTACAGTGAAGTACTAAGATGGAACATGCCAGTTTTGTACAGTTTTTGCAATACTTATGAATTATAATTCACTATTCTTTCCTCGAATTCTTGTTAAAAGAGCTGGGGCTCCCTATATATCAATACCTCACTAGTAAATAGGTCCGGGTGAACATCTTTCATCAAGATAATTGTATTGCATACACCTCCCTGAGACAGTGAATACTTTCCCATAAATGAAATGGATGGACATCTACAAACATGCATTTATTGTTTTACATTCATTCCTCCCTGCCTTCTTTACTGAACAATCCAAACCAGGTTTTATTTGTCGCTGGCTTCCTCCATGAATATTTCAATTTCATAGAGTTACTGGTAGAATGATCCATGACTAGCTGCTATTACCATTTTATCTCCAGAGAATAACTCCAGAATTTCATCATTTCAGCATCAGCTGTGTTTTTTGTAATGTTGCCTGAATGTTTGCTGTGACATCCACTGTAACGGATGTGTCACCATGTGCTTTTCAGGCATCAGTGGTGGTGTTGGAAACATCATCCTAAGCAAAGCCAGTTCTGCCAATTTCTTTCTCGTTGCACAGCCCTTTTCCTTCTTTTTTTTAATATTGCAAATCTAATATGCTTGTGGAAGCTTTCTTAAATTATTCAATAAATATCATATAGCAGTTTCTAAACTCTTGAGCTCATTTTGAAGAAAGTCAAGAGGAGCCATAATGTAGTTCACTGACTTGAAAATGAGAAAAAAGGTGGTATTTAGCCAAAAAGCTTTGTTGGCCATCCAACTTTTTAAAAAAAAGATACAATATTTTTTAGTTAGTATGTATATTAATTCCTTTCTATTTTTTAAATGTAGTTAAACATTTCTGAAATATGTTTGTTTAATTATGTCTTACCTATCTGGGCATAAGAATTTGCTTATCATTTTGTTCAGCTTGGAATAAAATCAGTCCTAGAGTCAATAAGCATTTCTATTTTAACTTGTCCAGATATCTGCAATCTTATTATGCTATACTTGTCAAGCTTTCCCTGGAGTTATACTCTTTCTCTCCACTGAAGCACTTGCTTACATGAACCCAACTGAGTTCATCAGAGTCTCTGTTGTCAGTGGCACTTCTGCAACTTAATAATTTATTTCTTCAGGAACACTTTTTTCTCATTCCCTCACATTATCCTTGAAATAAAAGGAAGTGATTGAACATAAAGGAAGGGTGAAAGGAAAAATGACATCCAGCTATGCTTTTCTAGGTGAAATGATTAAGAAAAAGACTTATTCTTTAAAAAAAACTGATAGCTACACAATGAAATAAAGAGCAAAAATGGAGTAATACTACAAGAAACATTCCCTTAACAATGGCCATGACACAAGGAGCTGGGCAGGCATTTTCCCTTTAATAGTAATTTCCCCACCACCACTGAATAAGGAGACAGCATTTATTAACTGCACTAAAAACCATAGTCACTGCTGAGATTTTGAAAAATACAGTCCCTTAACAATGAATTATTACCATGTATTTTTTGATTAGGCCATTTTGAGATTGTCATTTATCACAATATATTACTCAAGTTTCAGACATGAAAATAAAGCAGTGTGAACTATAAAGATATGTTTGTGGAGATCCAGCCCTCTTTATTTTATTTTATATTTATCAAACCTAAGAAATTTTTCCTTCTGTCCAATTACTATTTGAAGGAATCAGCATCTTAAAGTGAAATTTTCATGAGCAGAATGTATTATATACAGACAGCTATTGTTATTATCTTATCTATTGCTATACCAAAAAGGTTATACAATTGTTTGTTACTAGAATTTGTCCTAAAACAAATTAGACAAACTTAGGTAGTCAATAGATATGTTTAATGCTTCAAATAAAGATATTCTTCCTACCTTACAGCCCCTCTCTGGATATGGCACAATGCAATTTGTGGCTATTGTTTACTTGCTAAGTCATGTCTGACACTTCAGGACCCCTTGGATCATAGCACACCAGACTCCCCTGTCCTCCACTATCTCCCAGAATTTGCTCAAATTCATGTTTATTGCATCTATGATGTTATCTAACCATTTCATCCCTTGATGTCCCCTTTTCTGTTTGCCTTAAATCTTTCTGAACGTCAGAGTCTTTTCCAGTGAGGCCTCTCTTTTCATTAGGTGGCCGAAGTATTTGAGGTTCAGCTTCAGGGTACAATACAATACAATACACCATATTGAAAGTAGTGATTCCAGCACAGTACTTGTCTGATGGCATTTTCCAATAGTTCATTAAATACAAGGGGGGAAAAAACCTGACTTTGCATTCAAAAAGCTTCTACTTCCAGCAATTGCTCAGATTTCTTTTTCTTTTAGCAAAACCCAGAGAAATGCATACAAAACAAAGGTGATAACAGCTTATTTTGTTCTCCTTTTCTGTTGAGTGGATTTTACTTAAGCAACTCAGGGCAGAGTACTAATTGAATGACATTCTTTGTATTATCCTATTGAGGAACTGCAGGAAACACCATCTAGTTCATGGCAATTTCTGCATATTCATAGCATTTTCAGTTTGACGGGAAGGAAGATGCTTCAGAGGGATTGTGGAATTTAAATGGTGAAAATACTATAACAGGATTTATTAGGTAAATAAGCTTTAGGCATTTGTGACTAATTTCATCGAAGGACAATTGGAGTAGAAGAGATGTGAATGGTGGGCTTGTCTGTAAATTGTCTGTGAATTATTTAGCATGACTTTTGATGATCAAAAGGTGGGTAATACTGGTAGCCCAGGAAAGGTCTAGAAGAATTGAGTGAAGAATGTGACTGGATAGCTGTGCCAAATAGACAATTAATGGTCAATCACCAGAACCCATGGGGACCTGTCAGTTAGCAAAAATAACTGTTAGTTCCTTGCCAGCTAGAGAAGAAGGTTAGATAATTATATAATGGACATTGATGCTACTGGAGAGTGACAAGGCTGGACCTAGAAAGTGAAATGGATGGGCTATGGAAGGCAAGGCAGAAACTGATTTACATTTTGGAGTGGATAAACAAAGTGGTTAATAGACTCATCAGGAGAAAATGGAAAAAGCAAAATGAGCAATGGATTCAAGGCCAGACTCCAGCACAGAAAAGAACAGGGTGGGATGTGAAGACTATTGGGACATGGGAAGAGAGCATCCTGTCTTAGCTATTACAAAACACACAAAGGAACAAACAATGACAGGAATTTTTCTTACCTGGCTCAGCATACTACAGAGAGACTTTCATTTTTGAAAAGAGGGCACAACAACGGTAGAAAGGCAATTCAGTTTGGGCTTATGCTGCAATTGGTTGCTAGATTCAGGCTTTGAATGAATGTGCAGGCCTGCCATGTAGTGGTGAAACCCAACTGATGTTGAGTTTGCATCAACCACAATCTTAGGGCATGGGAGGTTAAGTAAAAATAATTGTCTGAAATAATCTGCTATGGAAATCATTAACTGTAAATGCCTGTTTGGACCAAGCTAGGGATCTTGCCATCATACACACTTTGCTACACAACAGGCTTCTTTCCTGACCTCATGGAGCTTATTGCAAAGCCAATAACTTCCCAGAGTTGCTGGGTGTTGGACAGTGTACACAATAAATGAATATAAATAAAGGTAGTTAGTGCTGAGGGATTTCAACCACCATGCTTTGGAAAAGGGGTTTTGGAGAGTTCAAAAGTTCATGGCTACTATGACTACCACAGGCTTGTTCTGCATACAATTGTACCTGATGCATAGAGGCAACTAATGTGTGCTTTAGAGATGTTTTTCACTCCCAGCAGTTGATCTGTGATCTGAAATTGGAAGACATTGCATGAGGCAAATAGCACTCTCTTTTTACATTAATTATCATATGTGAGATAAACTATGTCACCAGGATTTTGGTTTGGAATAATTTATTTTCTTGTGGACTTGTTATGCTGAAAACTTCCATGTGTCTGTTGGATTTGGCATTCTATAGCTAGGAGCAAATAAATAAATGAACACACCAACAAATAAATAAATCAGTGGTACAGCTAGTTAATTGTAGATCCTGGACCCTAATGATTTTAATCCCTTCTGTTCAGAGAGCAGTGTTGTATGGTTTATATCTAAAATAACCACAATTAACATTTCTATTCCTTGCCATTTCATGTTTTAGACTAGCTTCTATTTAAACACTAGTGCAAAGCAAAAGAAATCTGATACTTGTTAAACAAAAAAGGAAAACAAATATGCTCTGAGCATATGTGATTTTCACTTTAATATTCTCTTAAATTATGACATCACAGTATATTTTGGTTGCTCTGATGTTGAATTTGCCTAACTGTAATTAATATTCAGTTGTATAATATGATATAGGGATCTATAAGTATAATTACATTTGTTGCTCAAGACAGTTAAAATTAAGCCAGAGAACTTCCATGGCTGGAGTATACTTGGATCTTAACATTCCCAACTCTAGTTCAGTTATCTAATTATTATATAATAAAGTCATCCACTTATAATTTATCACCAGCATTTTGGAGGCCACTTCCAAGCCTTAAAGAGGTGTAGAGAGTGTATACAGTCCAGGAGGATTATGAGCATCACCTCTTAGTTTCAGACATAGTGAAGAGATTCAAGCTATTGCTAATATTGAAGTAAAATTCATACCACATGTCAATAATTTATGCACTTGCATCAAATGTTGGGCAGAGCTTACATTATAACAGTACCACCTCCGTGTCATCACTTTGACATAATCTTGGTTTTGCTGTAGATGCCTGATAAGCTTCTAGCTAGGTAATGAGGAGTATGACTTCTTGTTCAGTAGCCTAGATAGACATTTCTTTTTTAAAGTCTACAAGATATTCTTCAGAAAGTGAGTCTCCAGGGGTATGTGAACATTAAAAATAGAGCATTTCTACAACAAAATTGAAGAAACATGTCATATTTTGTCCACAAGTTATATATTCTGTCATTTTTATTTGTTTTTATATACACACAGTGCATAAAGTACAACAGAGCTTGAAACAAAGGTGATTGCCAAATACAGTTTAATGACATTTAACTGAATGATATTAACATAATTCCATAATCTTCCCAAAGCTGAAACAAATCCTTCATTCCCCCATTTTTTTAACATTTCAGAAAATGTTGCACCATCATTTGCTTTTCTATCAACATGTCATTGTGGTTTGGCCATAAGACGAAAGCAGAAATATTTCAGGATATGCTTATTTTCTATATTACCAGCCTCACCAATTATATACCACAGGAAAATGCCTAAAAATAAAAATCTGCATGTATTATCTTCTCCTGATATCTGATCCTTTGTGGTATGAAATACCATTTTCTTTTCAAATGCAATGTTGTAGAACTTCAAAGACTCTGTATTAATAATTGATTTTAGAATCTCCCATTTTTGTATTAACATGCTAATAGTATTTCATGTAGAACTATTTATTATAGCACATTTTTTGTACTTTTTGTTATTGGTTTTTTAGTTAAAATAAGCATAAAAATGGAAAACCTCTGAAAGGCAAAACATTTAATATCTCCAATTACTCTTCAGTATTTTTGCCTTGGAAAATGAATTGGCTTTAACTACTTGTAAGAAGTCCAATTATTAACACTGTTATATCCATCTCTTAATGCTTCGTAAGTATGTAGTTCTCACATAATCAAAACTAAAAAGCAGCTGAAGTGGGGATGGAGTAGGTATTAAGCATTATTAATGTAGTAGAATTATATCTATAATAACTATAATTCCAATTAAAAAGAATATATATAACTCAGAATTGAATTGTGGAGTCCTTTGTGCTCTCTGAGCTTTGTTGTTGCTTGCAGATGTTTCATTATTTACTAGGTAACACCGTAATCAAAGTAGGTAGCTTTATCAGCACTAATGAAGTTACCTAATTGAGTAATGAAATGTATTCAAGCATGCAATCAAATTCAAAAAATACTAAGGACTCCATAACTATAGCTATTATATCAATGAGAACATTAGAAGCAGTATGAAGGATCCTTGCAAGACACACATAGAATCTTTATGATCTGTTTGTTGCTTACAAAGACACAAAGGAAAATTCAGATCAATATTAATGCTTTGGTGTGCATTTGTTGCATTAGGATAGATCTTTTCTGTGTTATGTGTCATATAATTTAAAAAGGAGAGGTTCACCATTCTAACCATAAGAACTCCAACTTGCCTTTTAATAGGTTCTTGGTTCCTTATAAACTTGTCAATATGACAAGGCTGTGACTGCCTTCTCGGGGGTGGGGGGTGGGATAGTTTTAAATTGTTTTAATTTGGACAAATATTGGGCTTGTTCTGGTTTAATTCTTTTTTAATTATTTATTGTGGATGTATGTTTTTAGTTGTGAGCCGCCCCGCCCCGAGTCTTCGGAGATGGGGCGGCATACAAGTCCAATAAATAAATAAATAAATAAATATGTTCTAAATTTGTCCCAGTTTTTAAGAATAAGACCTGAAATCTGGTTCATTGGAGATTTCCAGAATAGCATCTTAAGGATTCTTACCAAATCATAAAATAGTTTGAGTGAATACTTTACATAATAAGAGTTACTTGGCAAATAATTAGTATTGCACTATATTATTCATTTAGATCTCTGCATTCAATTTTTACCTGGCAGATATATCCCTTATATATCCTTTTGTATATCCCTTATAAAGAGTAAGGATAACTATTTTCATTATTAGTTGCATTATTTCTCAACATTCATAACAAAACTAATATTAAGGCTTTAAGCACCCACAGAGTAATCTTTCCAGCTATACAGTGTGTTTGAGAGTGTGCGAGAGAGAGGGGGGGAGGGAGGGAGGGAGGGAGGGAGAAAGAGAGAACAACTGGAAAAATATAATTTTTATTAGAGATTGTTTACACAACTAAACACAAGTATAAAAATATAGAAAAGGAAATTAAGAAAAAAAGAAAATAAAGTGCGTAAGAAAAGAAAAAGAAAGGAGATATTTAAAGAAGCAACGTCTCATCTTCCTTACAGCAGTTGCAAATGTACTTTGTCATTCTTCTCCCATCAAATCATCTAGATTGCTTCTTCCCATATTCAACTCTTTTCAATCAGCAAATACAGGAATCATCAAGTCATTTTTCTTCTTCTTCGTAGTCCATAAAGAATTTTAAAAATACTTATAGACTTGAAAAGATTTCTGAATGAGGTTCATTGAGCAACCAAACATCATTTCTAGGAGCTGATCCACAGCATTAGAGTGACAGTTCGGTGTAGTGGTAAAAGCATTGAAGATAAAAACCAGGAGACCATGAATTCTAGTCCCACCTAAGGCACAAAGCCAGATGGGCAATCTTGGGTCAGTCACTCTCTGTCAGCTTATCACTTCCAAAAAAGCTGGCCAAGAAAACTGCAGGGCAATTATTAACAGTCAAAAACTGACTGAAAGGGACAAAATAAAATAAAAACAAAAAAGATTATAGTTGTAAAAGGTGTAATCCTACCATGGTCTGCTCTTGTGTCCTAACTCTTGGAGATAGCATCAGGATTTTCCTCGTTTCTCAAACAGCTGGAAAATATATCCAGATTATATCCCTTTTCAATAATAAAGAGCTGGTTTTACTAAAACCTCTTTTTATAGATTAATCAATGTAACTGTGCAACTCTCCCTATAATGTAGGTTGAGTCCCATGGTAGATTTCATTCTTCAAAACTTTAATAGGCTGATGCAAATCCATTAAACTACGCCTTCACAATTATTTTGCTCTGTCAGTATGACACAGCTCTTCATTGTAAGTGCCAGCACATCAGGATGCATTTTTAGTCACATAGTATCAAGATAATAATACATGCTGTCCAGAAGAAAGGTCAGCTGTTCATACCCCATTGCTAAATGTCATTTAGTAATACATAATATAATATGGAATATTCTCTCAGTTGCCTATGTTAATTTATTTTACGAATGCAGACAAGGAAAGATGACCAAGACTGTTTAGAAAAACTGAAGCAAAAGAGAAAGTTTGCCTAATGGAAACATTCAATCTTTGAAATAAAACTAAAGATACAAAATGAAGTTGACAATTTCTTTGGCTAAATGCCTTTTTAAAACACTTTATCAGGCATCCAGCCAAATCACTTTTCTGAAAAATTACATGCTTTGAATTATCTAGCTCTAGAAATATATGGATGAGGGTGGGAGGGGGGGAAGATGGGAAGGAGGGAAGGAAGAAAGGGTTTCTGTTTGATGTATATGAATACATGACATTTATGTACACCATAGGAAATCCATACAGGTAGTCCTCTACTTATGAACACAACTGAGGCCAAAATTTCCACTATTAAGCATGGCAGTTCTTAAGTGAATTTTGCTCCATTTTATGACTTGTTATCACAGACATTAAACAAATCACTGCAGTTGTTAAATGAATCATATGGTTGTTAGGTGAATCTGGATTCCCAATGACTTTGCTTGTTGGAAACCAGCTGCAAAGTTTAGAAATGGCATCACATGACATTGGCAAAGTGCAATTGCCATAAATACATGCCTGTTGCCAAAGTGGTCAAATTTTCATCACATATGTTCATAGAATATATGAATAGAACATATTTGGGTATGTGGGTATTTGCATGTTTACATTTATTTAAATGTTTGTTTGTTTCTTTACTTATTTATTTATTTAATCATGTTTATGTAGTATATATTTGAAGTAGTGATCCTTTGAGAGCTGAATGCAATAAAATTTCATTATAATATATGCCGATTAGTGTACATTTAAAGTGACAATAAAGTGACAATAAATTCTATGACCACAGAGATGCTGCAATGGTTGAAAGTGCAAGAAATGGTCATAAGTCACTTTTTTCTATGTCATTTTCTATGTCAACTTCAAGCATTCACTAAACAAATAGTTGTAAATTGAGGACTATCTACATTTAAAATTTGGCAAAAGAGTTAGTCTATTGCCCCTGAAATATACATGTTTTAAAGTATGAAGTAACAATGAAGTATTCTCATATGGTCTACTATATTCTTAGAACATGGAGAATGTGGGGAGATAAGTCTCCACAATATACCATATTACGTATGTCCCTAATCATGTAATGTTTGCAGTAGGATCTGCTTGGAAATTTGTCTTAAGTTTACCTAAATGCAAACAGAACTTTCTTAATTATGGATTCTATGTTGTCCAAGCTTCTTTGTGGAAAACAAAAATATAAGCTATACTGTGACAAATCATTAAGGAAACACTAACTGATTTCAAATGAAATTACAACTAAACTATGTATGTGTGTGTGTGTGTATGTATATATACGAACCCAATACACAAGCCTGATGATGGCAGATGAGATTCTGCTGAAATGTTGCTACAACTTTAAAAGCACAACTATAAGGATGTGGGAAAATACCCGAAAAAGCTGAATACCATATATATGTATGTATGTATGTATGTATGTATGTATGTATGTATATGTATAATATTTGTTTTCATAGATTTTCATGGGTACAGGTATGCAGGTCTTGGCGTGTTCGGGACTTTTCCCATGTAAGATTGAGAGTATCTTGGTGACATTTCAACAAGGTCCCACTCACCATCTTCAGGCTGGTACTTTTGGCTTCGTGCTTGTGCGAGCAAAGTGTGATCAGAGCAGCCATCTCTCTATAAATGCTGGTGGGGAGGTGTGATGTGCTGGCTCTATTGTGAGTGGGACCTGTCCCTCACCAGACTCAAACCCAAACCCATCCCATAGACAAAAGACAACCACCATCCAGAAACCAGACCACGGCTGCATCACCAGCTGCTACACCCCCCTCCAACCCCCAAACTAAGCAAATTGACACACGCTATGAACACATAGCCAAACCTCAAACTCGGAGCCAAACCAAAGCCCGGAACGTTACATCACAGCCATCCACTCAGGATATTACATCACAGAACTCAGGAGGTTACACCACAAAACCTCAGGATGTTACAGCACAGCCAACGACCCAGGAGATTACAGCACAAGATGCAGGATGTCACAACAATAGAACTCAGAAGGTCATCACACAGCCCATTACCCAGGTCGTTACAACACAAAAGGCTGATAGACACACAGCAAATACTTCAGCCACACAGGTTCTTACGAAAAAACCAACCAATCTGCAAACATCAACTCCATCAACGAATCAAGAAGTAACAACCAGCGGGCCAACCAGCCCACTCACAACAGAGCCAGCACACCACACCTCCCCACCAGTATTTATAGAGAGATGGCAGCTCCGATCATGCTTTGCTCGCACAAGCATGAAGCTGAAAGTACCAGCTTGAAGATGGCAAGTGGGATCTCATCGAATTGCCGCCAAGATACTCTCAATCTTACACGGGAAAAGACCTGAACACGCCAAGACCTGCATATTTTATATATATATATATATATATTTGTTTTCGTAGATTTTCACGGGTAAAGGTATGTAGGTCTTGGTGTATTCGGGTCTTGTCCCGTGTAAGATTGAGAATACCTTGGCAACGTTTAATCTAAATCTCATCCTCATCTTTGTCTTCAGCTTCGTTCTCCTGGGAGAAGTGTGTGATTGTGGCTGTTTTCCCCTTTTAAACTCTAGAGTTGGCTGTGTTGTTACTTGATTGGTTTGTGAGTTGATGTATGCAGATTGGATGGCTTTTTCCTGAGACCCTGTGTGGCTGAGGTGCACTGTGTGTCTCTCAGCCTTTTGTGTTGTAACCACCTGGGTAATGGGCTGTGTGATGACCTTCTGAGTTCTATTGTTGTGATGTCCTGGGTGTGGTGCTGTAATCTCCTGGGTCGTTGTCTGTGCTGCAACCTCCTGATGTTTTGTGTTGTGATCTCCTGAGTTCTGTGATGTAGTATCCTGGGTGGAAGGCTGTGATGTGGCATTCTGGGCCTTGGTTTGGCTCCGAGTTTGAGGTCTGGCTATGTGTTTATAGCGTGTGTCAGTTTGCTTAGTTTGGGGTTGGAGGGGGTGTAGCAGCTGGTGTTGCAGCCATGGTCTGGTTTCTGGATGGTGGTTGCCTTTCATCTGTGGCGTGGGCTTGGGTTTGAGTCTGGTGAAGGAGATTGGTGGTGGCATCATGTGTTATTTTGGGTCCGTGTTGGTTTTGTGGCTGGGACTCGTTTGTTGATTAGCTAGTTTCCAGATGTCTGGTAGGCGGAAGTATCATCCCGTTTATTCATGTTATGGGGTGTTTCTCTATTTCGATGGCTTCCCTAATTATTCTCTTGTTGAAGTGTTCAGTATTGGAGATAAGTTTGGATCCCTCAAAATCAATTTCATGTCCTGTGGCTTTAAGGTGCTGAAAAGGGAGGAAGTTTTCTTCTTTTTCTGACTGCGTTTTGTGTTCTTATGACAAGTGCATTTATTCTCCTGTTGGTTTGTCCAATGTATGTGGCTGGGCAAATTTTGCATGGTATTTTATAAACTCCTTGGTTTTCTAGCTGGATCTTTGTCTTTGGGGTTTCTTAAGATGTTGGCTATTTTTTGATCAGTGAAGGCTGTCCTGATATTGTGTTTGTGGAGAATTTGCTGATTTTATCTGTGGTGCCTTTGATGTAAGGGAGGAGTGAAATGATTTTGAGGGATCCAAACTTATCTCCAATACTGAACACTTCAACAAGAGAATAATTAGGAAGCCATCAAATAGAGAAACACCCCCATAACATGAATAAGCGGATGATACTTCCGCCTACCAGACATCTGGAAACTAGCCCTAATCAACGAGTCCCAGCCACAAAACCGGACCCAAAATAACACATGATGCCACCACCAATCTCCTTCACCAGATTCAAACCCAAGCCCACGCCACAGATGAAAGGCAACCATCCAGAAACCAGACCATGGCTGCAACACCAGCTGCTACACCCCCTCCAACCCCCAAACTAAGCAAACTGACACACGCTATAAACACATAGCCAGACCTCAAACTCGGAGCCAAACCAAGGCCCAGAATGCCACATCACAGCCTTCCACCCAGGATACTACATCACAGAACTCAGGAGATCACAACACAAAACATCAGGAGGTTGCAGCACAGACAACGACCCAGGAGATTACAGCACCACACCCAGGACATCACAACAATAGAACTCAGAAGGTCATCACACAGCCCATTACCCAGGTCGTTACAACACAAAGGCTGAGAGACACACAGCCAGCACCTCAGCCACACAGGGTCTCAGGAAAAAGCCATCCAATCTGCATACATCAACTCCACAAACCAATCAAGAAGTAACACACCAACTCTAGAGTTTAAAAGGGGAAAACAGCCACAATCACACACTTCTCCCAGGAGAACGAAGCTGAAGACACCAGCCTGAAGATGACGGATGAGATTTCATTAAACGTTGCCAAGGTTTCTCAATCATTACACGGACAAGACCCGAACACAAGACCTACATATATATATATATATATATATATATATTCATAGATTTTCACGGGTAAATGTATGTAGGTCTTGGTGTATTCGTACATACATACATACATACATACATACATACATACATACATAATAAAATTCAACTGCTTATGTTTATTGATATTTATAGGGATAAAGCCCGTAGAACTAGCAAAATTGACTCTAATTAATGACTGAAAATAAATAGAGTCTGTGATTTGCTTTCAATAACAGCATATCAGTCCACCTTTCAGTAGTTTTATGTGGTACAGGTAGTTGTCCTTTTTTATATGAGTATGATCACGTTAGATTCTAAAAGGGAACAAAAGTCTTATGTAATGGATAGAATATAAAACAATTTCTAACTTTGTATAAGCTTTTACCACTCTCCGCCACTCCACCCCACCCAAATGAACTTTTTCTAAGGAAATCTGACCTTAGTTTTCCAGATAAGGAATTCCCATGAAACCATTAGACATTTTAAAGCTTTCTTTCTTTGGTCAAGGCAAAGATGTTCCTTTTCTCAGAAAGTAAAGTTTTGAAGAAGATGGATTCCCCCATTGTATGTTTTGCTTGACACCTATTACTGGGAATTAAAAATAGTGAAAGAAATCCAACTAGTATAGATGGCTTTCAGATGGCATTCAGACCTTTAATGAATTGATCAGAATGAGTTGAACAAACCTTTCAATTGCACAGTCTTGCTGATAACAATGAATTCTTTGCAGTTCATCCCTGGGGTAGGACAAAGTGTCTAAGTAACAAAAATTAAAGTGCTTGAATACACTGCAGATACAATAAACCCTCTTGGACTGAGTTTTGAAGTCAGCCAGATTAGATGGTTGATGCTTATCTAAAACTAATGTAATTCAATTCTGCTTTTCAAATTGGTATCAATTATAGAAGAAGTTGGCCTAGCTTTGTCGTATCTCAGTAACACTTTTCTTAAATGAAAACAAAATAAATTCACAAGACACATTCCCAGAATCCATCACACCCAGAACAAAAAGAAAACAACAACAAAAAATAACAACAGTACAGCTATTATACTTCTGTGACATTATGAAGAGAGTTAGTTTCCAAGTACCCAAAATTAAATTTATGATGTGGAAATCCATAATTGTTATTGTTCTAATAAGGTTTTAGAATTGTATGCTGTATCTGCTGCACTTTAAAAGGACATAAAGATCTGCATGTAATGAATAAGAAAATGAGATGCAAGCAATGGAAAATAAGATTATGATGTAATTGCAGCACCTTCACAGTGATTTGTATTAGACCGAAGAAAAATTAATTCTCACTTATAACAGCTATAACAACTGTCACAAATAAGAATTTGGCTTTTTGCTATTTAACTGGGCTGCATTTCATTATTTTATTAGTCATCAAAACCAAAGGACTCCTTGAAGGTACGATAAGATAACCTTTATTGTCATTTTCTTATTGTGAGCACACTGGCACACATTCAAAATAAAATTATGTTGCCTGGTCTTAAAAGAAAGTATCTATCCATACACATACATAAAGCATACACATATGGTATATATGCATATGCATATACATGTACATGTACACACATACATGTACGTGTATGTATGTATGTATATAAACACACACACCCATAAATGTATACATATATTTATTAATCAATGTCCATTTTGAATACATAGTGAAAAGAGGAAACTTGAGAGTTCACAAGGTTGACATCTTATGGAACAAAACTTCTCCCAGAAGGTAACAAGGAAACCAAGGTCATGAAGAGGATGTGTAGCATCCCAGACAATTCTACAGACCCTGATCAAGCATCGCTCGTATATTCTGTCCTGGATAGAAGTGAACTACCAGTAGCTTTTTCTGCCCACTCTCTGCACCATCTTCCTGTCTGAAGCTGTAATGCTTCCAAAGCAGACAGTAATGCAATATGATAGGATATTCTTGACTGTCCCTCTATAGAAAGTGATAAGGACAGAGAAAGGAAGATGTATTTTTCTCATGCAACACAGAAAATGCAGGCACTGTTGTGCCTACTTCACCAATATCTTACTGTTGAAGAGAGGGTGACAGTGTGGCAGAAGCAGGCCCAGGATATGAAATATTTTGGTTCATGTTCCTCAAAGCTCTGTAGCTGACTCTCATCCATTTATTTTCTTTCAGTTAAAGTTCCCTTTGTTGAGATGTCATAAAGATAAAGTGACAAGACTGCAGAGAACCATTTTGGTATCTAAAACCACAGTTCAGCATTAATAGCTCTGTTGTCATTGTTAGTTTCTGACTGACTTAGAAAAGTCATATCATTGTTGACAAATTTAGTGTTAGAATTGGTGCTATGCCAAATATTTTGTATTCATTTTTTGTGGGGTGGGAGTTCTCAACAATTATTAGTATCCTGACTATAGTTTATATCAGGAAAATGCCCATGAGGAAAGAAATGTCTTTTCAAAATTCACCATGCTCAAACAAACTAAGTATCTTTTAATAAATGTCATCCCTCATTGATTGATTAGCCACTCCAGCTGAATTCTGACTGCATTCTGATCAACTTAAACATGGCAGAGTCAGGGTATGACTCATAACCTTGCATGGTTTTGACAATTTGCTATAAGACACACTACATTTATTTTTAAAAAAATTTTCCTGTTTGCATTATCAATTATTTTTTATTTCAAAGAGCGCAAGAAGACTTTTGCTTCAATTTATCTTTTATTAGTTCTCTGTTCTGTAATTACAATGTATCTTATTTCTTTACCTCAGAATGAAATGTAGGTGAACCTCATATATTTCACTGTCATGCATCATTTCATGCATTGCAGATATAATATTATTACTGTATCACTTGTTAAAAAAGATATTTTTAATTTAACCAGGTGCATTGGCTTTGAATTTCTCAACAAATCTATGCTATAGATATTGACATAACATGGAATGAAGAACAGAGCACTACCTAGTTCCTTATGGTCTCCCTTGAAATAGTTTATATGCCATCTAATGTCCATTCTAGTTAGATTGCAGTAGTATTAAAAATGAAAATTTTGGCTAATTTCCTTGATATAAACTTTGCTATAAGCCAGCTGAACAGCCACATGCAGTGTGACAAACTTTATTCCATTTTCTGAAATGTTTGACAAAAACAGTTGGTTTTATTTTCAGATGCTTCAGATTTTGAATACCTTAGATATTATCCTGAAACAAAAAGAGTGAAGACAACAGTTAAGTTGGAAATATACCATTGAGTTTGAAAAAAAACTTAGTTGACCCTATTTTAAGCCATTTGATTTTTGGAATTAAAGCAGTTTTTAAATTTTGTTAAAAAGAAGGAAGACAGTTTTTACAATCTGAGTAACTTAATTCATCTAATTTATACTGTTAGGTAGCATGAAAAGAAAATCAAAGCAAAAGCAAAAAAACCCTCTTTACAATATGACTGCAGTTACTATTAAATCATTATTCAGTACATTTTAAAAAGCAGTACAAAATAAGTATATGTGTAAATGTAGAGAGCCCATTTAGCTTAGAGATTATGGTATTAATCTGGCTTTTAAGAAGATCCAAGTCCTCATCCATACTCAGCCATGCAAGCTCCTTAGGTAATTTGGATCACTCTCTCATTTACCTTCCAAATCAGTTTGCTGGGAAACAAAATGACAGGAAGTAAGCTATCTCTACATCTCTGTTTTTCTCACAAGGCGAAGCATAAAACTAACGAACTAACGAATAAGTAACATAATTAAGTAAAGAATCAGTGTCAATGCTGGTGAGACAAAAAATTGTAAAGCAATGAAAGAATACATATACATATACATACTGTATATACTGTGTGTGTGTATATGTATGTATGTGTATATGTATGTATGTGTATATATGTGTATATATATATGTGTGTGTGTATGGGTCTTGGTGTATTCGGGTCTTGTCCCGTGTAAGATTGAGAATACCTTGGCATGAAATCTCATCCGTCATCTTCAGGCTGGTGTCTTCAGCTTCGTTCTTCTGGGAGAAGTGTGTGATAGTGGCTGTTTTTCCCTTTTAAACTCCAGAGTTGGCTGTGTTGTTACTTCTTGATTGGTTGATGGAGTTGATGTATGCAGATTGGATGGCTTTTTCCTGAGACCTACGAAAACACACACACACACACACACACACACACACATACATATATATATATTCAGAAGTCTCTGATCAAATGCCAGATGGTCAATTGGAGCCACTGAAGTTCTGGATGGTTGATGGGACCCTGGCTGAGGGAGATTCTGTCCGGGAGAATCTTCCACAGTCTGGAAATCAACAGGCTGACCAGATCTATGAACCACAGCTGTCTAGGCCAGTGAGGAGCCAAAAGTAAGACCTCTGTCCTCTCTGCCAACAGCTTCCTGATTACTCCTGGAATACACAGACAAACAGACAGACAGATTAAATAGATAATATAGATATAAATATAGATATAGATATATAGATATACAGATATACATATACATATACATATATTTATTTATTTATTTATTTATTTAGATTTATATGCCACCCTATCTCTCTAAGGACTCAGGCAGCTTACAATACTAAAAACAATACAATATAAATGTTAAAAAATTAATTAAACCAGAAATCTCATAAATCCAATTAAAAATTTAAAAAACAACCACTAAAAACACCCTCCCCCCCTCCTTCAGTCCGGGTAGGCTAGTTGGAACAGCCAAGTTTTTAGGCCACGGTGGAAGTATCGGAGGTCAGGGGCCACTCGGAGCTCCAGGGGTAGCTGGTTCCAAAGGGTGGGTGCCCCCACAGAGAAGGCCCTACCCCTGAGAGAGAGAGAGAGAGAGAGAAAAGGGTGGTAGAGCGAGAGACAGAATATGTGCCTGTATTTATGTAACTGTGTGTATATAGATATATGTATGGATATAGATGATGAGAGAGAAAGAGGGAGGGAGGGGGGAGGGAGAGGGAGGGAGAGAAAGAGAAATCTTTGGGTGTCTCTGTGTGTGTTATTCATACTAGTCGTATATACACTTTGGGGTAATGGAATATATCTCTCTCTGTCTCCCCCCTCTCTCTCCACACACACAAACACACAGAGGGAGAGGGAGGGAGGGAGGGAGGGAGGGAGGAGGGAGGAAGGGGTCTGGAATTTGGCCAGGAGCTTGAAGGATTTCTAAACAACCACTAAACAGAAAATGTTACATTCATAACTGAATTGTGTCTTAGTGATTTCAATAGATCTATTATACACACATCAAACTCTATTTCTACATGAGTTATGAGATATTCTTCTATCTAAAAAGATTGTCTTTGTCATGTTCCTTTGGGGTGGAAAGTAAGAGCCTGTACTCACATCTTTGTTTATGATTAAAATATAATTTCAAAATGGTTAATGGTCTGTGTAGCTATTTCCGAATAGGCTCCATTTCTTAAGCAAAGAAAAACAAAATATCATCAGAAGACTCCTCCTTAAAAAATGCAGTTCAGCTCACCTTCATGCCTGATTCCTCACTGTATCCCAAATGGTTTGGACATGTGCAACTTACAGATACTTTATCCAAACAATATGTTCTAAACCCAAAAAACAGTTTAGGAAGTGGGAGGTCTGATGCAAGGGTTATCTTCTGAACTATCTTTTGTGACCCTTGGAGCGTCCTCTGATCCAGTAATCTGCTGCCCAAGTTAGTAATGATGAAATCAGCTGAACATCTGGCCAGCAATGTACATCTGGAGCAAGGAAGGACGAGGGAGTAAAATGAGTACAAGGAGATTGAGGAAACAATAAGAGCTATCCTCCTATAATTCTAAAAAAGTGTTATATTATCCATAGATTAATAAACATCAATCTTGCATAAGATAACATTAAAGGTTCATCTGATGATTTTTCTTAGTTCTCTCTTTCTATACCTTTTTTCCTCCTTCCTTCCTTCCTTCCTTCCTTCCTTCCTTCCTTCCTTCCTTCCTTCCTTCCTTCCTTCTTCCCCTTTATTAATTGGTGTTATTTTTTATGTTATTTGTAATACCTTTAATAAAATTTATGTAAAAAAGTATCCAGGGCTTGAGTTATGCACAATTTTAACAATAATAACAACCACCTTGGTTGTAACAATAACCAGAAGCAGATAGTGCATAACAATACTCCATGTGCAATATTCCCCCACCTCAAACTATAAAATTTTTGAAGTAGCTCTTCCCCGCCCGCTGCAGGAACATTCAGATTCTCCTTCTCAAAATTGAATTGCTGTTGGTGGAGGGGACTCTTGACTCATTGCATAGCTTTTTTTATACAGCTTAAAATATGAATAGGTGCCACAACCCAGAAATCTCACTAATATTCTTGAAATTAAAAACTAATGTTTGCCACCTGTAAATACTAGCTAACTCCACCTAAAATTGTCAATTCATCAGAACAGACAAAACTGAAATTTGGTATAGAAGGATTGTACATGTAAAAGAGCAGTACTCAGGTGACTCCGAGGACACAGATAAATCTCCAAGTGCTTCAATGACCCTCTAAAAGGATGCAAATTGCCAGCTGTCTGCAAGGAATCTAAATCCTTCCATTCCCTACCATCCAGCCAGACCTGAAAAAGCTTGTTGGATGAGAAGCAAAACATCTTCAAAGAAAAAAAACAAGAAGTCCAGTTGCTTCCAGAAAAAGCACCTTTGGGACAACCATGACCTGGATGACTGAGAATCTCTACAGACTTTTATGCAAAGGAAATGTGCTTCTCTTTGATTTCTCTCACACACACACCCCCTTGCTGGCATGAGATTTCCCTCCTAAAAGATAATTTCTGCCTTTCCCCACTACAGTTGTGATTTTACTGGCATAAGCACAGGAGGAAAAGGACTGTCTAGATCAAAAGCAGAACATTCACAGGAAGCTGGAAGTCTTGATTTGCATCCAGTCCCCATTCCTGAATTTTCTCCGTGAATTTAAAGGCTTTTGTTGGACACACAGTTTTCTCCAGTTTCAGAAAACCTGATGGTGGCCTGAAGCACTCTATAAAAACAAATAGTGCAAAGTAGGCTTTATTTAGCTCTGCATTCTGTTTCAATAAAGATGGAACTAATCTTTTTGCAATGTGTACAGTATGAGGCCACAAAAGTGTGTAATGTACAGTGAACAGTGAGGTTTTTCAGCATTGTACTCCAGCCTGCAGTCAATATGTTTTCTCCAGGAAATTCAAATATTTCCTTGAGAATCAAGATATGTGAATTCCATATTTTCACTATTCAGTCAAAGGTGGAAATCAAGCCTTTATATTGATGTATTCCATTTGTTAAAGTGCCATACGTTCTCTTCATTAACTACTTGTGCAAGACCATTTTAGTTTACTAAAGAATTTTAAGTGAGAAATCATTCTTATTAACATTTTATATTGCTAGTAGAATATTTAGTAGGATAAAAAAATGTAATGCTTGACATAGTAAAACTTTTTTTAATGATAACCTATCACTCTTTTAGCCCATTGTTGCTCTTTATCCAAGAATATCAGGGAAAGAAAACTACCAATAAAGGAAAATAATTGTAGCTCAGGGTTGAAATGAGAATCCTTGGTGCTCTCTGAGCTTGGTTATTTTCTTGAAGCCAGTTCATTATCAAACCAGATGACATCATCAGTTCTAGTAAGGAATGGGATTTGCTCAAAGAGCAAAGTTAGCACTGATGATGTTACCTACTTTGAATGAAGAAACCACTGCAAGCACCCCTAAGAAAAGCTACTTCATGCCTAAAAGTGGATATTTCCATACATGTATTTCATTGTGCTAATGTTTTGTAGTGTATCATATATATATATATATATATATATATATATATATATATATATATATATTTTGTTTTGATTTTCACGGGTAAAGGTATGTAGGTCTTGTGTGTATTGGTCTTGTCCCGTGTAAGATTGAGAATACCTTGGCAACGTTTGGCAAAATCTCATCCTTCATCTTCAGGCTGGTGTCTTCAGCTTCGTTCTCCTGGGAGAAGTGTGTGATCGTGGCTGTTTTTCCCTTTTAAACTCTAGAGTTGGATGTGTTGTTACTTTTTGATTGGTTTGTGGAGTTGATGTATGCAGATTGGATGGCTTTTTCCTGAGACCCTGTGTGGCTGAGGTGCTGGCTGTGTGTCTCTCAGCCTTTTGTGTTGTAACGACCTGGGTAATGGGCTGTGTGATGACCTTCTGAGTTCTATTGTTGTGATGTCCTGGGTGTGGTGCTGTAATCTCCTGGATTGTTGGCTGTGTTGTAACACCCTGAGGTTTTGTGGTGTAACCTCCTGAGTTCCGTGATGTGATATCCTGAGCGGATGGCTGTGATGTAACGTTCCGAGCTTTGGTTTGGCTCCGAGTTTGAGGTCTGGCTATGTGTTCATGGTGTGTGTGAGTTTGCTTAGTTTGGGGGTCAGAGGGTGTAGCAGCTGGTGATGCAGCTGTGGTCTGCAGTGGTCTGCATCACCGGCTGCTACACCCTCCAACCCCTCAAACTCAGAGCCAAACCAAAGCCCGGAACGTTACATCACAGCCATCCACTCAGGATATCGCATCACAGAACTCAGGAGGTTACAACACAAAACCTCAGGATGTTACAACACTGCCAACGACCCAGGAAATTACAGCACAAGACCCAGGACATCACAACAATAGAACTCAGAGGGTTATCACACAGCCCATTACCCAGGTCATTACAACTCAAAAGGCTGAGAGACACACAGCCAGTACCTCAGCCACACAAGGTCTTCCAAAAAAGCCAAACAACCTTGAAACATCAACTCCATCAGCCAATCAAGAAGTAACAACACAGCCAACCAACCCGCTTACAACAGAGCCAGCACACCACACCTCCCACCAGTATTTATAGAAAGATGGCAGCTCTGATCACACTTTGCTCACACAAGCACAAAGCTGAACGCACCAGCCTGAAGATGGTGAGTGGGACCTCGTCAGAACATCACCAAGATATTCTCAAACTTACATGGGAAAAGACCCTTACACGCCAAGACCTGCATATCTTATCATACATTTTTATATATCAATGATTTTCTTATCCCTTTTCTGGTGTTTAGTATTTCACTATCAGTATAAGACCAAGTCATAGGTAATGCCTTCATACTTCCTGGACTGACCACTTGATGAACCAGTTGACACATGTTTAGTTCAGGAACCATTAGAGAAGGAATGAAGCCTCCATAATTAAGAGTCCACCTTTTAAAATGGTGAATCATAGTTGAAAGAGATTTTCTGACCATCTCATACATTTTTTAAAATATATAATTCTCATCCATTTTTGTTTGGCTTCATGTACACTTCTTTGAATTAAAAAAGGAAAAAAGAACCAAAGAAACAGAAGTACAAAGAGAATTTTGCAAAATCTCCTATATATAAAATCAGTACCTCATTTCCCATTCCATTGAGCTCAATTCAACTGAATGAACGTGATTCCCTCCTGACCTTCAAATGAATTGTATAAAAGTCTGCAATATGTTCTTTCAATATGAAAAGACTTAGTAATTCAGAAACCCAATAAAAGAGAGCAACAACTTTGTCTGATTTGTGGTGTTTATGGAAAAGAGAAAACAACAATGAAGGTTAATGCATTTCTACTGCATGCATTTAGCCTTGCTGTTAAGCCTTGATTAAACAAAGATATGACCTTTTATTTAGAATCATCATCTTCTTCTTTTTCTATTCTCTATTTGTAGTTAAAAACCTAGTCTAAAAATATTTCTCATTAGACATGGTTTTCTGCTCCTTCACATTGATGCCTAAATGCCTATATAATGATGAACATCAGATTCCATCCAGACAAAGAAAATAGTGAAATCACATATGTGTGCATTGATGAGGAAGTTTAAAACTAGGCTAAGTTGCTGGTTATCTCCCTCCCCATAGCTTTCTTTTGCTTCTCTATGCCCACTGTTAAATTGGAGTTTAGATAATAAGTATAGCTAAAAGTTTAGGAAAAATGAAAAAAGGAAAAATAAGTCATTGTCTGGCCTCAGAGAATAAAAGCACATGATAGTACTGTATTTTTTTCACCATTAGATAAGACTTATAGAGTAGAACATTCTAAGGGAAAAAAAGAAAGAGATGTGGAATGACAGAAGTACCATTAGGGCAATTTATAACCATGAGGCTAATACTCAGACAATGAACCATCATTTTGCTTAGGTATCCTTGGGTCCTTTATGTAGACACAAATGGTAAAGGAAAGCTCACCCATTAAAATAATTTCATTGCTGACAGGTGGTAGCAGAGAGGCACTAGGAAGCTGCATTTTATCCATCTGTGCATAAACACAACATTAGCGTTTTCTGTAACTTTGTAAACAACAGATGCTTTTCTAGTATTATTCCCCAACTGGAGCCACTATGAAACATGATACTTTCTCAAATGTCTCAGTTCTCGATGCTCAGTGCCTATGACTCAAATAATGCAGCTGTAGTTTAACAAGTTCCTGAAAGAGCATATTTTAAGATCTAGCAAGCTTTTTGCTGAATGAATGATAGATCATTCCTAAGCTTATCTTTATTCCTTTCCCTTTGTTTGAGAACAGTGACAGATTTCAGTGCTCAGTTAATTGAAATGGCCTGCAATACACAAAGTATTCCAACAACTAAATTATTTGCAAATGTTGAATGTGTCTTTCACCACAGTTAACTGGATAAAATAGTTAAGCTATTATTGTTGGCAAAGATACAATTAGACAGGGAAGGTGTATATATGTTTGATTACCCATTAAAGGATTTGAGGCCATTTTATAGAAACATTTTCAGCCTTCAGTAATCGGCCTGTTTTCATACAACTATTTAAAATACTATCTAAATGCCTTACTCTGTATTTTGGAAGATAGTTTCAATTAGATCCAACAAAGTCTCTGAACAAAGAACATTATGAGGGAGGAAAAAAGCCTTCAAAGTGGAATCAAATTTCTGCTAAATGTTAAGAAAATCTAAACCTAAAGGTAAAACAGGGGAACAGATTGCTTTAGGATATGATGAACCACAAAACAGGAAAGAACAGTAGACAGTAGAACAGTCAAAAGACTGGCAAGTTACTCAATATTGATCTCCAAATCAACCACTCTTTTAATCTATTTAAATTGTTTTTAAAAAGTATATCTCTATGCAGATACTGCATCCAGTATCTGTCAATGTGTTCAGTTTGAGGATACAAATAAACATTACAATATGGAAAAAGAATTCAATAGAATTACCTTTAAAATGAAATTAAAATTGAATAATGGCATTTAATATGTAGCTGCTCAGCTTACCAACTGATGGTGCTTTGGGGCTCAAGCTTACAATGGTAATACAATGGTAATACCAGGTCAATGATATTATCTATTTTCTGATAATATCCCAGTTCAGTTGTGGATGTGCTTTAAGTTCTAAGCAATTTTTAGAACTTAAAGGTGGATTAAAGATGAATTTTCCAGCAATTAGCTCTAATATAATCTTAATGTTGTTTGTACTGTTTTTATCATCCATTTTATACTTATTGTAAACTATTTCAGGAAATTTTTTTTCTGAAATATTGTTTAGCTCCAAATAGTTTTCATATATGCATACAATAATCGGATGCCTTTCCCAGACTGTCCTATATATAAAAATGATAGAACAATTCACTATAGGTTGAATCCTAAATGTTTTGGAGTCAGTTTGCATTTTATGGACACACTGCTTGAAAGATACTTCCAGCCTCTCTGTACTAACATACATCTGTCTCTGTGTGTGTCAAAACTACTGTCAAAGAATAGACTTTAATCAACCTCTTCTGTATTTTAGAACAGAATTTTTTTTAAAGTATGACCCATAGAGAGCTCCCCCCACCCATTTCTTTTTAATACTAAGTTGCTAACTAATAGCTGTTTAATTATTTATGATTTGGGTCTTGAGTCTTTTAGAATGAAAGGTCACTTTTTCACATTTTTATGCTTCTTTGTTTCAGTGATTCACTGATCATATCCTAAAAGAGTGTCTATGGAGATTCTCAGTCATCCAGGTCATGGTTGTTCCAAAGGTACTTTTTCAAGAGGCAACTGGATTTTCAGGGTTTTTCTTTGAAGACATTTCGCTTCTCATCCAAGAACCTTCTTCAGCTCTTCAAGCACCTTTGACAAAAATGGTAGACTGATATAATATTACTGCATAGTTGCCAAATATATGACAAGATATGACTGTGTGTTTATTTTTTCTTTAATTGCTTTATACCTGGATAGACAATTCTGTTCACATAATGAGTCTCTTTGACAAGCACAGAAACCTGTAATTTAACAAATATATAATTTTTAAATGGAATCCTGGTGCAAACAAAAAGCTGTTTCAGCAAACAACTTACCATTATTTAAAGCTTTAGCTACAAAAATTCCTCAAAATAATTTGAATACAGTTCTATGGATAACAACTTTAATGACAGAGTATTTCAGTTGTATCAGCATAAATTGTGGTTCCTTGATTTATTTTCAATATCTGAAGGAAACCAAATTCAATTTAATAGTATAATGCTTATAATGAGCATGACTTTGCAAACAGACCTTGGATATAGTAGTATTTTGGTCCATTCTCAACATCCACATGGTGACTACAATATACAGTATATGTTAAATAGTACTATACATTACTTACTTAAGTAAGTACTACTTACAGCACTATATTAACTAGTGCATTAAGGAACTACTGTTAAGAAGCTGGTCTACGAATTTAAGTCATTTTTAAAAATTAAGTAATTTTATAGTTATCTATTATTATTTTGTACAGTAATAGATCCAGCGTGCAGTTAAATTAATTTGTTCAGCTACAGCTAAGACACTCCAGGTGTTACAAAAATTAATGTGATGTCATTGACATATAGCATATTGCTTATTGTCCCTCAGGATCAGCATGAACAAAACATGTTGTATCTCCTGAGGCAAGCCTGATGAGAAAAGCATTTTAATTAAGATGCAAAACTGCTTTTCATTTAATGTTTCCACAGAAATTCAAATTAATTTCATTTATAGATTTTTTTACTCTTAGAGGGAAAAATAATGGTGCTAGGACATTTTGCATTACTGCACAAAAAAAGAAAGAAAACATATTAAGTGAGGTCAAATAGCATGCCCAATTTCAGAGAATTTCTATCAGGGGACAAAGATAAACATGGATTATAACAGAAGACTTGTTCATCTAAGAAACATGTAAGAGATTTAGGAAGTAGAAGCTCAGGTTTGGATCAATGCAAGAAAGAAAATCTCTCAGCTAAACCTGAAATTTTTTTTTGTAAATTCCGGAACTGGAGTCTAAGTGGAGTGGGAGAAACCTTGCTAATAGGTTTTCATCAAAAATAGCATTTAATTAAATATTGTTTTCTACTGGAAAGACTTCAAAGCTGGCAACTAGAGCACAGACAGTTTCCTGGGTTTCCTTTAGATCTTTCCTTTAGAAAGTTGTACACATTTTTAGTTCTGAGCAACCCTATCTCAAAACACAGCTGTGTTCTTTCTTGGTTGAAATATTATCTCCTGACGTTAGTCCTGGATTTTGATTATGGACTCAAGAACTTTTTGAGATGGTCGTCTCCTGTTTAGCCACTGTGTATGACCCTTGACCTGGCTTCTGATCTGTCTCTGCTCACAATTACTGACTTTGTGTATTCCTGAATTGGTAATCAGTTTGTGTGCATGGAAGTTCAATAATCCAGGCACTGGACAAAAAGAAGAAACAGATAAATATTGACAGTGCAACTAAAATCCTTAAAACTAAATATTTAGTTTTGAGGTCCAGTGTGATGTACTCCAATGATTTCATGTGCCTCAGGGAATGAATATTGAGCACCCATTAATGGTTGGTTCAGATGTAACTCTAAACCATCAGTAATGAATCTTGAAGTACTATGCTTGCATCTGTGTATTATTTCCCTCTCTCCCACCAATGAAGAATTGGACATTTTCACTTTCTCTTCTGTTGAATCAGTGTCCTTACATTTAAACTACAGGGATACTGTATAATTTTGATTTCTTATAGTTTAAATGTTAGATTTTACACTAAAATATTGGGATATTTCTCAGTATTGTTTGTTAATTTTATAGTATATTATTTTCAGCCATTTACTCTTATGACTTCAATCTGGAGAACATTCTTTTGCTGGGAAGCAACATATATAATGCATTCAAACATATATACAAAAATACATATTTTGGTTCTTCTGCCTGAAACAACAGTAAAATATGTTGATCTATTTGCATATAGAAAGTGTTGAAACTGGATTAAAGTTTTTTCCATGGTTATTCTCTCCTCACTGCAGGTCAAACCTATGGGTGTCTAAAGTTCTAAGGACATCAGTACACCAGCTCTTGGGACCATCTGTTGTTTTCCACTTGTATGACATGTTCTGCCAATGAATATTTATCTTTGTGTCACTTTGATAACATTTTTATTCTTGGTTCCAAGACAAATTTCTACATTTTGTGTTTAATCTCTAAGTAAGATCTCTAGAATTCACTTTTCCACCACATACTGTGTCACTCAATGCTTTTCTGCTTCCAATGTTCTTAGGTTCCTTACTTTGTGAAGCCAAAGTTCATTGCTGCTATAACTATGGCAATACCAACCATACAGAATACCCATGCTAATTTTTATTGGACATTTGTGAACTGTTGTAGTTACTAAAAATTGATCACATGCCATTACATAATATTCTGGCTTCTTGCATTATGTAACCTATTACTGGGAACTGATTCTTCTACTCAGGTGGGTTTTATGGATAACCTACTCCATTAAAATATTTATTTATTTAAAACATGGATATAGCCACCCATCTTTCAGCCAATTCTGGGCAGCTTTCAAACAAAGATTTAAAAACATATGAAAGCATTTTAGAAACTATAAAAAATGATCAGATGAAATATATTTTTAAAAAATCCAAACCCTGGAACCAATCCATGGTAATCAGAGGGAGTATTCAGCAGGTTCTGATCAGTTCTTGAGAACCAGTAGCGGAAATTCTGAGTAGTTCAGAGAACCAGCAAATACCACCTCTGACTGGAGATATTGCACTATCCTTCCCCTGCCACACCCAACAAGCCATGCCCACAGAACTGGTAGTAAAAAAATTGAATCCCACCACTGATGGTAATATACCATCATCTAAACTCCCAAAGCATGGGGAAAGAGCTGGGTCTTTAAAAGCCTTATGGAAGGTTAAAAGGTTGGTGCCTGCTGAACTTCAGGGCACAAAATGTTTCATAGGGCCAGGGTGTGCTATAAAAAAGATACATTTCTGACCTCCTGTTAAATGACAATATTTGAACCAGAAGTGTGCACACATATCTGACTTGGTAGGACAGGTAAATTTCCTTAGGAAAAGGCAAACTATAAAGTTCAAATGAATAACAAAACAGGATGACAGTGTTTTGACAAAACAGCATAAACTGTACTCAGCATGTAAAAATGACTCACAAAGAGGTTTCATTCCAAAGATTTGATAAATAATTATTTGTCAATTTTTAAATTTTGCTCAATATAAATGTATAAAAGTGAATTTTCTTAAAATTATCTTAAATCACTTTTAAAGAAATAGCAATATCACTTAGACTTATATTCTGTTTCATAGTGCTCTACAGACTTCTCTAAGCAGTTTACAGAGTCAGCATATTGCCCCCAATAATCTTTTACTGACCTTGGAAGGATGGAAGGCTGAGTCAACCATGAGCAAGTGTGGATCAAACTCCTGGCAGTCAGCAGATTTAGCCTGCAATACTACATTCAGACTACTGTACCACCAAAGCTCCTACTGTAGAATTCTACTATAAATATAGGGAAAACTGTTTCATTAATGAATGTTGTAGTAGCTATGTTTGGAGGTATTTCTAAATGCAAACAGACCTGGCATTATATTCTTCAGCCCAAACAGCTCATGAAAACTATTTCTACCACTTTTATATCCATATTGTTCCCCAGCCTTCTGATTCAATTTTACAATAATTCATGGTTATTTCATTGTAAACATTATATCACTAAAGGTAAGCACTAGCTAATTGCAACATATTTTACAAGTGTATGTGTATGCACACACACACACACACACACACAAATGTATATACATACATACACATACATATTATCTACATATACTAGATAACCCATGACCTGTTTGATCATTTCAAAGATATTACCTTCCTTTCTTCTCCTTACTGTCTCTTGTGAATTCACAACTAATAATATCTTGATAGACATTTTGGAAAATTTATGCCTAGTCTTAGTATTAGACATATTTTCATGTTTATATTGATAAGAGCAGCTTTTCTGCCTCTGGGGAGATGTACAGTATTTACTTATTACTACTAGATGAACCAGAAAACTTGATTTATGTGTCATCAAGTCAATGTCAACTTTTTGTGACCATACAGAAACATTATTTTTCAGGATTATCAGTTCCCAATCTGGTCTTTTAAATTTTTCAGTGCCACCCATTGCTACCATAACTGAGTCCATCCAGTTGGCAGCTGGTTGTTCTTTAATTTCACTTGTTCACACAAGCTCTTCTATCTTTCCATATAGTCCATTTACTTCTTTTCAAATTGTTCTACATATGATGTCTTACAATACTAGACAGCACAGGATCAATAGTAGAGACGTTCAAATTTCTAGGTTCTATCATATCACAAGACCTAAAATGGACACCTAACGTCAATGTTATCAAAAAAGCACAACAAAGAATGTTCTTTCTGCGCAAACTCAGAAAGCTCAAACTGCCCAAGGAGCTGCTAATACAGTTCTACAAAACTGTTCTCAAAATTATTGAGTCTATCATCTGCACCTCTATAACTGTCTAGTTTGGTTCTGCAACCCAACAAGACAGACACAGACTTCAGAGAGTAATTAGGACTGCAGAAAAAACAATTAGAATAGAGTAGAGTGGAGTGGAGTGGAGTGGAGTGGAGTGGAGTAGAGTAGAGTAGAGTAGAGTAGAGTAGAGTAGAGTAGAGTAGAATAGAATAGAATAGAATAGAATAGAATAGAATAGAATAGAATTCTTTATTGGCCATGTGTGATTGGGCACACAAGGAAATTGTCTTGGTGCAAATACTCTCAATATACATAAAAGAAAAGATACATTCATCAAGAGTCAAGAATCATAAGGTACAACACTTAATGATAGTCTTAGGGTACAATAAGCAATCAAATCATACTAGGAAACAGTCAATATAAATCATAAGATTTATAAGTGACAAAGTTACAGTCACACAGTCACAAATGGGAGGGGATGGGTGATAAGAAGTGATGAGAAGATAAACAGTAATAGTAGTGCAGACTTTGTAAATAATTTGACAGTATTGAGGGAATTATTTGTTTAGCAGAGTGATGGCTTTCAGGAAAAAACTGTTCTTGTATCTAGTTGTTCTGATGTGCAGTGCTCTATAGTGTTGTTTTGAGGGAAGGAGTTGAAACAGTTTATGTCCGGGATGTGAGGGAAGGTTGGTAGTAATTGTTTTTTCTTCAGTCCTAATTATCCTCTGAAGTCCTAATAATCCTCTGAATTACTAGCAACCAGCCTTCCATTGAGGACCTGTATACTGCACGAATCAAAGAGGGGGCTGTGAAAATATTTACAGACCCCTCACATCCTGGATATAAGCTCCTACCCTCACAATGATGCTATAGAGTACTGCACACCAGAACAACTAGACAGAAGAACAGTTTTTTCCCGAAAGCCATCACGCTGCTAAACAAATAATTCCCTCAATACTGTCAAACTATTTACAAAGTCTGCATTAATATTAGTATTAATTAATTAGTATTAATCCTCTCATCTTTCCTTTCACCCATCTCTTTCCACTTATGACTGTATGACTGTAACCTTGTTGCTTGTATCCTAACAATTTTTATTGACTGATTCCATGTATGATTTGATTGCTTATTGTACCCTATGACTATTATTAAGTATTGTACCTTATGATTCTTGACTCTTTACAAATGTATTTTTTAATGTACACTGAGAGCATATGCACCAAGACAAATTCCTTGTGTGTCCAATCACACTTGGCCAATAAAGAATTCTATTCTATTCTATTCTATTCTAATTTTATTTCATTAGATTGTTTTCTTCTTGCACATCATAGAATTCTTTTTTCTTAATTGGATATATGAAAAAAGCATTGTAAAATTCTGGATTATCCTGAAATTTTCAATATTCCCCTTTTCCGTATGGAAAGATGCTACATCTCTGAAAAAAGTTACATCAAAAGTAGAAGAAAAAGTGGCAGTTGTGATAACATCATAGTGAAATTAATTGTAGATGTTAAACAACCTTTTTTCTTGAAATACAGTTTGCTTTATTGTTAAATTAGCACCCTACTCACAACAGAATAACCAGGGGTTTGATTACAAAACAACAAAATTCTTAAGGTATGTATCAAGCATTTATCATGAGAAAGCACTGCATTATCGGTCATTAGAGATTCTAGTCTTATATTCATTCGGTCCACATTTAGAAGTAAACTGATTAGATTCACATCTCTTTAATTCAAGTGTGATTTTTCACAGTGCTAGAAAATTTACATTTTTCAGGCTTACAAATTTTACCAAAAAGGCATATAAGCTCTTTTAAGAAATACACACATACACATACACTTGAGCACTTGCCTGTAACATTGTGAAAAATCAGACATGATTAGAACAATACAAACACACATGCACAATTCAGTTCAATGCAAATAAAATATATTGTTACAGTGGAATATATACCGTCTGTATGTGTGCGTGCATGTGTGTGTATGTGCTAGTTTGTGGTGTGTGTGTATATAAAAAATGCCAATAGATGAAATGGAGCAAACTTATGTAGAAAAAGATATAGAAATGACATCAATGAAAAACAGAGTGATGTGGCTAAATCTAGTCTCAAAATTAAATAAATACCTTATTCAATAATATGCCACTTTTAAATTACATATACCTGTAGAACAAGTTTCTATTCAACTTTCCTAGCATCATCTATCTTACATATGACAGTTCCTCTTTCAGAAAAAATCCAGTAATCCAGTAACATGCTCAGGTTAATGAAGATTTCATTCAGGATTTCCACTTGACTACATTCAGTCCCTTTTGATGTCTTTCACACCCCTTCTAATTGGCTCAGGAAATTATAAAAAAATATGTCAGTTATTAAATGCTTACCTGAGTGCATGTATGTCACTACAAAATCATGACTGATCCTATTTTATTGGTACAATTTGTTACAAATTAGGGTGTGGAATTGAGAGGGGTAGAAAAAAATGCAAAACAGAATATAGACTGGAAGCCAATCCATTGAGGGTGACAGCTTGCTGACAGAAATCAAGGAGTAAACGTGCAACTTTGATGTGGCTTTTCCTTTACCTGATATATAGGCGGAAAACACTTGTATGCTCAACTTCTCAGCAGGAATACTATTTTTATTCCAAGGAGGAAGGACTGAGTGGGTTTCTTTCTACCATCTGTATAAATATTGTAAGAAGCATTGAATCTGTTTCAGTGTTTTGCAAGCCAAATTCAGACCTGCTACAAATGAGTGCAGCTCAATTTACTCTACTGAAGTGGCACGCTGTTACATTTGGCTTCATCGTCTGTAAGACTGTTCTCGATATGACCTTAAATGAAACATGTCTTTGTTCTAAAGTTTCCCAGTGAGAAAGTGAGTGTTACAGACCATCATGTAGAGATTAAGGCTTGGAAACCGAGCAGTGGGCACATCTAAGAAGAACTTTGACCCTCAGCTTTCTAAAGCCCAATGGGATCAACTTCTATTCCTTTTACTTAGCAGAAAGTATATCTGTGCAACATTTGGAGACTCAGTTCCTCTTTTCATAACATTCTTTACAGAGAAAGCTCATCTAAATGCACAAAGATCTCCTGTTCTTTAGTTACATGTTAGGCACAACATAAACATGCTCTTTCCCTACACCTTCAAATCCAGTGCAGCATGTCACAGTCCCACTGATAGGGTCATGATTCAGTGATTATCTTCCCCAGATGATTGGCACTGTCTCACAAAAACTAAATATAGAATTCATATTCAGCAGAAAACTCTTAAATCCTTAAAATGAGAAGCAAATATGGTTTACTGTTTCAGAGAGATCTCTAACAAATGTCAAGTGATAGATTATGCCAATGGGAAAGAAAGTCAAATATTCCTATTGACTCTTTTATGCAGGTCCTTTAGACAAGAACATCTATGTAGCCTTGTTTGGAACTAAGTGGTTATGCATTGGAAGTATAGGACTGCTTAGTATGGAATCAACACTGTATTTGCCTTTAGTATAACTGCAACAATGTGCTAAATCTGGCAATAATACAGATAAAAGCCAAAAAAAGGAAAATGTAGACTGTAGAATGAGGAGGAAATATTTTCACATTTGAATTCAAACCAAATGAAACCTAGTTAATTTTAGCATTTTTTCATTTTCTTAATTTTGCATTTATGTTCAGCAACAATGATAAAAGCATGTATTTGAAATGTCTGTATAAAAACTGTTATGTATGCAGGTTTAAAGTCATTGGTTTAGTTTGAACTGTTCTTGTAAAATGTAAGAAATGATTGGTTTAAAAAGTGTGGGAAAACCCTGCACTCTGATTGGCTGGCAACTGCGGCTGCTGGCTATAAGTAGCAGCCGCAGCCCAGCCAAAGTGGGTTCATTCTGAGCTGTAGTCACTAATAAACAAAGAGCTTGAAGCACTCCGCGTCTGTCTCTTCATGCAAACTTAACACTGGCGACGAGGATGGGATCTCCCTGAAGAAGAAGGCAACGCGGAACAGAAGGAGAGCGAGATGGCTGCGCTGAACACCTCCCCAGCCCCGTTCGATCCGACAGCAGAAGACTGGGAGTCGTATGCAGATCGTTTCCAAATGTATCTGGAAGGAAACGATCTTGCCAACATTTCCGAGAAGCGGAAGAGGGTGGTCTTTCTCACGCACTGCGGTCCAGCAGTTTTCAAGATGGTGAAGGCATTGGCGGGAGCTGCAGACGTGAAGGTAATGGAATGGCCTGACTTAGAAAAGTTGTTAAGAGCCCATTATGCCCCACAAGTATCGTGCCTCATTAAGAGACACGAGTTTTACCATTGGGATCAAGGGGAAAGTGAAAACGTAAATGACTTCGTGGCAAGTTTAAGAGACATTGGGGTGCATGAATTTAACAATTTAGAAGAGGCCATGCGCGATCGATTTGTTCTGGGCCTTAAAGACAAGGTGCTTCAGAGCAAGTTATTACTAAAACCTAAGATCATGCTGAAGGAAGCAATAGAAGAGGCCTCTTCAGCAGAAGCTACCAAGTCCTCAGCAGCGGCCATGAAGAAAATCAACAAGGCCACAAGCCATCCTGATGTGGAAAAGTCCACAACAACTCATTGTGAGCAAATAGATTCTGAGTCAGACTGTAGTGAGGTGAAGGAAGGAATTTTCAGACTCAGAATGGAGCGGAAAAAGAAAGGCCTAGGAAGAAAGAGGCAAGATTTCTACTGTAGAGGGTGTGGGGGAAGCCACCCCCGCACTGAATGCAAGTTTTTAGACACCATTTGCCTCCGTTGTGATAAAAGAGGACATCTAGCAAGAGTCTGCAAAGCATCCAGAACTCCACCCAAGAGAAGAAAGTTTTCTACAAGCAAAGACAAAGAATTCTGGCTCAACAATCTTAGTGAGAAGATGGGGCGCAGCACAGAAGCAAATGGGAAGAATGAAACTCATCAAACAGTCACCATTGGTCATTCATCACCCTTAAGAAGTAGAAAAGTGCATGTCAAGGTATTCATTGAAGGAAGGCCTTGCCAAATGGAAGTGGACTCAGGCTCATACCTATCTATGGTGTCATGGGACACTATTCACAGACTTCTTCCCAACATCCAGAAGAAGCACTTCCAGAAGCAAGCATTGACTCTTAAAGACTACCAAGGGAACAAGATTCCAGTAGTTGGAACAAGAGAATTCAACGTGAAGTTCAAGGGCCACACCAAACGCCTACCACTGACCATCGTGGACAAGGACCAGCCAAGTCTGCTGGCCCTTGAGTGGTTCAACCCGCTGGGCATCGAGGTGACTGGCATCAATCACGTGAGCAACACCGAGTGGGAAGAGGCTTTGAAGTTAGAGTTTCCAGAGGTCTTCGGCAACGGATTAGGCAAGTACTTGGGGACCCCTATCTCCTTTAACTCAGATCCCAAGGTACAACCAATCCGTTTAAAACCCAGAAGGGTCCCATTTGCCTTAAAGGAAAAAATTGATGCACAATTAGATAAACTAATAGCCCAAGGGGTTTTAGAGCCCACTGATCACTCCAGGTGGGAGACACCCATAGTCACACCAGTCAAGGCTGATGGGTCAGTGAGAATCTGTGGAGACTACAAGGGGACATTGAACCATGCGCTACAACAGAGCATATCCAGTTCCAGTAGTGCATCATTTATTACATTCCCTTGGAGGGGCACAGTTTTTGCCAAGTTGGACCTGGCACAGGCATATCAACAATTAATAGTTGATGATGCCACTGCTGAAGCCCAAACCATTGTAACCCATAGAGGTGCTTTCAAATGCAAAAGGTTACAGTTTGGAGTAAGCGTGGCACCAGGCATCTTCCAAAGCCTTATGGAAAGAATGTTACAAGGGTTGCCAGGGGTGGTGCCCTATTTTGATGACGTTTTAATTTCTGCTGAAAATGACATTCAGTTACATGAGAGACTCAGGGAAGTCTTAACCAGATTCAAGAAAGCGGGTTAAAAGTCAAAGAAGAAAATGCACACTTAGAACAGATAAAGTGGAATTCTTGGGTTACATGATTGATAAACATGGCATCCACCCCACAGAGGCAAAAGTTCAGGCAATCAAAGAAGCCCCCAGGCCAAAATGCAAAACAGATTTGCAAGCATTCTTGGGACTCATTAACTTTTATCATATGTTTCTACCTCAGAAGGCAACCATTGCAGAACCCCTACATAGGTTGCTGGACAAGAAATCTGTCTGGGTCTGGGGGAGAAAGGAACAAGCAGCATTTAACAATATCAAGAGACAAATCACGTCTGATGCTGTGCTGATACAGTTCTCTGAGAATTTTCCTGTTATTCTGACTTGTGATGCCTCCCCTTTTGGAGTGGGGGGTATTGAGCCACGTGCTTCCTAGTGGGAGGGAAGCTCCTATTGCATTTTACTCTCACACTTTGACTAAAGCTGAGTGAACTACAGCCAACTGGACAAGGAAGCCTTGGCAATTGTAGCAGCTGTCAAGAAATTCCATGAGTATTTATATGGGAGAACATTTACTGTTGTCACAGATCACAAACCTCTTCTAGGCATTGTGGCAGGAGACAAACCAATGCCCACGATCCTGTCACCAAGAATGCTGAGATGGACTGAATTTCTTGCTGCTTATTCATACAAACTGATCCACAGACCTGGTAAAGACATTGGGCATGCACATGCTTTGAGTCGCTGCCCACTTCCTTCACACATTGAGGACCCTGTTCCTGAGACTCACACCTTTTTTCTAGAAACTGTTGCCAAGCTTCCAGTACATGCTGCTCAAATTGCCAGAGAGACTGCCAAAGACACTTTATTGGCTCCTGTTATAGGCTGGATTAAGAAGGTTGGCCACTTCAAGATCTACCTCAACTTGCCCAACCTTTTAAATCCAGGCAAACTGAATTATCTGTATTAAGAGGATGTATTTTGTGGGGTAACAGGGTGGTTATTCCTGCAAAACTACAAAAAGAGGTTTTGGAAATGTTACATGAGGGTCATCCAGGGATTGTCAGAATGAAGGGATTGGCCAGGAGTTATGTATGGTGGCCAGGTATTGACAAAATGGTTGAAAACTGGGTTGCATCTTGTCCCAACTGTCAGGTAGTCAGGCCTGCCCCACCTCTCGCCCCACAGGAATGGGAATGTCCTAGGGGCCCATGGTCCAGGATTCACATTGATTTTGCTGGCCCTACCAGAGGGCACACTTTCCTTATTATAGTTGATGCATATTCCAAATGGCTAGAGGTTATCCCTATGGCATCCACCACAACTGAAGCTGTCATCAAACAGCTTAAAAGCTTTTGTAACTCACGGGTTACCTGATGTGCTTGTTTCTGACAATGGCCCTCAATTTACATCCAACCTTTTTGAATCATACCTAGCACAACAGGGTATCAGACACGCCCTGACAGCCCCTGGGCATCCTTCGGCTAACGGCCGGGCTGAACATATGGTACGATTTACCAAGGAAAAACTTCAGCAATTGGGTCCAGGGGATATCACTGAGAGAGTTGAAAAACTTCTCAGTGTTCAGCATATCACTCCCAACCCCTCAACTAATTTGTCCCCAGCTGAATTGTTGATGGGTAGGAAACTCAGGTCTCCACTTGATCGCCTTCATCCCACTTACGCACCCAACGCACCACTAGATTCCACTAGCAAAATTTGCACATTCACTGTGGGTGATTCTGTTTATGCTAAGAACCTTATGGGTGAACCATTATGGATTCCTGCTGAGATAACCCAAATCACAGGCCCCAGGTCTTACAGGGTACAAACGGAGGATGGTGTCCTCTGGAGCAGGCACATTGATCAGTTAAGATCCAGATTGCCTCAGGAGCATCGCTTTTGCTCCTCTCTGGTTCCCATACCTACTGCCTCTTCTAGGGGGGAAGGGGAGGATCATGAGTGTAATCAGCAAGCAAGAATCAACCCCATGTGTAATGAGCTAACACGACAGGAACCATCCCAAAACCTGTCACAATACCAACAACCATTTTCACAAATGGAAGATTGCACATCACTACCTGAATTAGGTGCTGACATTGGGTTGGAGATGGATTGAGAGGAGAGACCAGGTTGTGGTAACCAAACAGGTTCTACCATTACTACTAGTCCTAGTAAGGAAATGTCAGCAGACACATTTCCTCCCTCACAAGGTGAGAACCTTAAACATCTGAACCACGAGGTCTCAACGCACGTAAGAGCCCCACCTATTTAAAAGAATACATTAGATAGGCTGGGGTTTGAGTATGGACTGAACCTAGTGGGGAAGGGTGTTATGTATGCAGGTTTAAAGTCATTGGTTTAGTTTGAACTGTTCTTGTAAAATGTAAGAAATGATTGGTTTAAAAAGTGCGGGAAAACCCTGCACTCTGATTGGCTGGCAACTGCGGCTGCTGGCTATAAGTAGCAGCCGCAGCCCAGCCAAAGTATGTTCGTTCTGAGCTGTAGTCACTAATAAAGAAAGAGCTTGAAGCACTCCGCCTGTCTCTTCATGCAAACTTAACAAAAACACTTATGAAAATGTGTCTGTATAAAAACACTTATGAAAATGCAATCTGTTACAAGCAAAAGTTAGATAAAACTGGAAAGAAAATCAAATGGCAAGGAAATGTGCATTAAAATATGTACTAATTTCAAAGCAAATTTTTAACAAGAACAAAATCCATCAAATTTAGGACACAAAGTTTGAAGGAAGAAGAAAGAAAGAAAAACTGAAATTGACATATTTGCCCATCCCTGGAATGTGATAAGGGTTGTTGAATATTCTATTTCCAGTCATTGTCAATATTAAATCATAAATACGTTTTCTTCATGTAAAGAAAATATTGGATATTTGCATTTATTGTCATTCTCAATTTCCTAAATGTACATTTTATAGACAATTTTATCCTAATATGTAAGTATTTTCTATGCAAAATCTGTTAAAAATTACCTTCCAACTCAACTACCAAATTTCTGTAGCTTATATATCTTCTATATACTAAAATAAAGTAGTAGATATTGTAAAATAAGTAGATACTCTAAACATAACTTTCTATAATTTATTATGTCAGGCAGTGTTTAAGAGGACCACATTTCTGCTATTTAGCAGAACACTATGAAATGTTATGAAATTGAGAGGATAAATTTATTGTATATGTTGATTTAGGGGTAATGCATGACACAGTTAATTGCCTTGAATTATGGAATGGTTCAGATGAAGGTGGAATTAATGTTTGTTTATAGAATATGATAACGCCACCATTTATGGAAATTAACATGTGAAAATAAATGAAATGCTTAACAAATGATTCAACACTGAATAGGAAATAAGATGAGAATGTGTGAAGTCCCCTTGGTTGTTCAATATTTTTATGGATAAATAGATAAGAAATGCTTGTGGTTTGAAGGTAAATGCCATGTTGTCTTCAAACATTAATAGTTACTGTAAAAATTTTCATGTTCTCAGACAATATGGCTTCATATACACTTTGCATAGTAGGATGCAACATGGAATATGAATTTGTAAGTTATATATATCAAAACAACAAAGTAACTGTGCTTGACAAAGAAAATGGAGTGAACATTTGCAAGTTAGTAATAAGTGGCAAAAGATACTCTAGAGATAAATGAATTTGTATTCCTTGGTACTGTGATTATTCAACTGTTTGACCCTTTTACTCCTTTTCTAAAATAAGGTCATTACCCCCATTAGAAAAAGGACATACACAAGTGTCTCATCAGCAACAGTCACAAACTGGAATTTGAACTCATAAACAAGACATTAAAATTGCTCAAATTATGTTCTTGGGAGGAACAACCTCCAACTTAAGACCTACTGCCTAATGTCTATTAAAGATGAGGAAGTGATTGGAAAATTTTTAAATATACATGTTGATAGAAAAGTAGTTGGTTTGTTGTCAGAAATGAAAGTGTGTTGAAAAAAAGCAAAAGTCTTGCATGTACCAGAGCACACGTTGTACATGGAAGTGATAATGAGACATATCAACAAAGATGTAAAAATAAGAATGCAGTTGGAATGTGCCACTGAAAAAATGTATTTGATAAAACACAAAGAACATAACACCCAAAAAGGAATGGGCATTGAGCGAATGTAGATTGAACACAAAGTCAATGACCATATAACAACAAGTAAATTGAGGTAATTTAGTCATATAGAGAAAATGATTGATATTGGAATATACCTTGACTCTAGGAAGTCATTCAATGAACATTCCATGAAATTTTAATAAAGAACATAGAGAAATGTGAAGTGGACTGTACTCCTTTGAGATGAATACAGAGCTGGCACAGCAACATTCAGTGAGACTATGTGCATTAATGTCTCTGTGTCAGATTGGAATGTGTTGTTCATATTTATAAATGACTGAATAAAGAGTTAGAAAATAGAATTACTGAATCTGCAGACAACACAAAAACTGGGGGATAGCAAACACCTGAGGCCCCAAATGAATTAACAGTGTGATGAAACTTCAAACACACACACACACACACACACACAAAAGAGTAAGACTTATTTTTGAAAAAACAGAAAAGACTGCATTGAAAAGTAGTACTTTCTCCTTCTCCAGAAGTGCTGCATTTAACCACTGAAGAGTTAAGTATGAGAGATACTGCAGGGATGAATTCTTGCACTGTGCGGAGAAGGGAAGGACCACAAGAATTATGGTTAGCTGAAGCTGATGAGCTGCTGAAGAAGAAAGAGATGAGATGTTAAAATTAGCAGAAGGCAATAAATGAAGTGGTGCATGGACATGGTGAAAGCAAGGATAAATGTATAGAGAGGTATCATGAATTGCACAAACCTACCCTGTATGTATATAGGACTTTAAAATTCCTGAAGGAGTTTCAATTACTTTTTATTTTAAATACTGCAGGAGGAAATGTATCTATTACATCCTGTGTTGGATTGTACCTCTTTTCATGGCATGAAAATTTGCATTTTGCATTGTGAATATTGGAATAAATCTGTTAGAGCATTGAATAGATACATAGGTAGCTATATAGAATTAATATGTCTATAAATATTCATTCTGCACAAATATCTTTCAGTGAAGATAGATTACAGCCAGTCCATACATTACCTTTAATTATGTTCCTAATCTACGTGTATTGAAATGATTTGTAAAGAAGACTCATGTTTGTCTCAAAAATTAGGAAATAACTCAATTAAATGTAATTTTATACTGAATTTAAATATATGCAATTCTGAATACTTGTCTTCCATCCATAAGCAGCTACCAATTTAAAAATTTCTTAAAGTAATTATTTCCTCAAAATGATTGGAATGTTTCCCCTGTCAGTTTCCTAGTTTGGAATAAATAGAGTAATCAAAATTAATATTGTTGTCAACATATCCTTTTAACTGTTCAAGGATTTTCACATAGTTTAACTATAATTATTATAATACTTAATTATTGTATCACTAGTATGCACAAGTATTATAGCTCATATTTCCAAAATGTAGATTGAAACCAAGATGTAGGGGGAATCATTTAGAAAGATGCTTTGTGAAGTAACTGAGCATCTTTCCCAGTCCATCTTTGTAATTTCAATGGTTTTTCCACATCATCTTAGTATGACAAGGAATAATGGATGGAAACTGAACAAGGAGAGATTTAACCTGGAAATAAGGAGAAACTTTCTGACAGTGAGAACAATCAACCAATGGAACACCTTGCCCTCGGAAGTTGTGGGAGCGCCATCACTTGAGATTTTCAAGAAGAGTTTGGACTACCATTTGTCAGAAATAGTGTAGGGTCTCCCGGTTGGACTAGATGACCTACAAGGTCCCTTCCAACTCTGATTATCTGTTATCTGTTATGTATGTATACATGTATGAAGACAATGTTGACATAGCCCTAATTATTAGCTAAAGCCAGTTATTAGGGCTCTGGAGGCTTTTCTTTAATAATTTCCAGATAAACAATAAAATTTAAGAACTTACATTATAAAGTCCCATTTAAGTAAGAATAACTGTGAAAAACTTTAATTTGAAGGGTTCACTAAATCCATGACATGGCTTCTTGTCTTTGGTTAACTATTGTTTGTCTGATCATTTTTATTTTTATTGCTTCAATTTATACCCTTCCTTAACTGTCTTCTGGCTCCTGAAGTTAACTGATGATCAACTTGTAGCCATACAAATTAAATTAAAAAGACCGATTGTTATGTATGTAGGTTTGAATCTCATTGGTTTAGTTTGAATTGTTCTTGTAAAATGTCAAATATGATTGGTTTGAAAAGTGCAGGAAAACCCTGCACTCTGATTGGCTGGCAACTACGGCTGCTGGCTATAAGTAGCAGCCGTAGCCCAGCCAGGTTGGGTCCATTTGAGCTGTAGTCACTAAATAAACTCTTCACTGAAGCTCTTCGCATCTGACTCTTCATGCAAACTTAACACTGGCGACAAGGCTGGGATACCCCTGAAGAGGAGACGACGCGGAAGACAAGCAGAAGAGCGAGATGGCTGTGCTGAACAGCCCCCCAGCCCCATTCGATCCGGCAGCAGAAGACTGGGAATCGTATGCGGATCGCTTCCAAATGTATTTGGAAGGAAATGACCTCGCCGACATCTCCGAGAAGCGGAAGAGGGTGGTCTTCCTTACGCACTGCGGTCCGGCAGTCTTCAAGATGGCGAAGGCATTGGCGGGAGCTGCAGATGTGAAGGTAATGGAATGGCCTGATTTAGAAAAGCTTTTAAGAGCCCATTACGCCCCACAAGTATCGTGCCTCATTAAGAGACACGAGTTTTACCATCGGGATCAAGGGGAAAGCGAAAACGTTAACAACTTCATGGCAAGCTTAAGAGACATTGGGGGTGCATGCGAGTTTAACAGTTTGGAGGAGGCCATGCGTGATCAGTTTGTTCTAGGCCTCAAAGACAAGGTGCTTCAGAGCAAATTATTATTAAAACCTAAGATCACGTTAAAGGAGGCCATAGAAGAGGCCTCCTCAGCAGAAGCCACTAAGTCCTCAGCGGCAGCCATGAAGAAAATTAACAAGGCCTCAAGCCATCCTGATGTGGAAAAGTCCACAACAACTCATTGCGAGCAGATAGATTCTGAATCAGACTGTAGTGAGGTGGAGGAAGGAATTTATAGACTCAGAATGGAAAAGAAAAAGAAAGACCTGGGAAGAAAAAGGCAAGACTTTTATTGCAGAGGTTGTGGGGGGCACCCCCACACTGAATGCAAGTTTCTTAATACCATCTGCCTGCGTTGTGAAAAAAGAGGTCATCTAGCAAGCGTCTGCAAATCATCCAGAACTTCTCCACACAGAAGAAAGTTTCCTGACAAAGATTTCAAGCCCAACAAATTAAGTGAGAAAATGGGGCGCAACTCAGAAGCAAATGGGAAGAATGAAACTCATCAAACAGTCACCATTGGTCATTCTTCACCCTTGAGAAGCAGAAAAGTACATCTGAAGGTACTCATTGCCAAATGGAAGTGGACTCAGGCTCCTATTTATCTATGGTGTCATGGGAGACTATTCACAGGCTACTTCCCAACATTCAGAAGAAACATTTCCAGAAGCAAGCACTGACTCTTAAAGACTACCAAGGGAACAAGATTCCAGTAGTTGGAACAAGAGAATTCAACGTGAAGTTTAAAGGCCACACCAAACGTTTGCCCCTGACCATCGTGGACAAGGATCGCCCAAGCTTGCTGGGACTTGAGTGGTTCAATCCACTAGGCATCGAGGTGACTGGCATCAATCACGTGAGCAACTCTGAATGGGAGGAGGCCTTGAAGTCTGAGTTTCCAGAGGTCTTCAGTGAAGGATTGGGCAAGTATATGGGGACCCCTATCACTTTCAACCTAGATCCCAGGGTGCCCCCAATTCGTTTAAAGCCCAGAAGGGTCCCATTTGCTTTAAAGGAAAAATTGATGCACAATTAGACAAATTAATAGCTCAAGGGGTTTTAGAGCCCACTGACCACTCCAGATGGGAGACACCCATAGTCACACCAGTCAAGACTGATGGGTCAGTAAGAATTGTGGAGACTATAAGTGGACACTGAACCATGCGCTGCAGCAGAGCGCATACCCAGTTCCAGTGGTGCATCATCTGTTACATTCACTTGGCAGGGGTACAGTCTTTGCCAAATTGGATCTGGCCCAGGCATATCAACAACTAACAGTTGATGATGCCACTGCAGAGGCCCAAACCATTGTGACTCATAGAGGAGCCTTCAAATGTAAAAGGTTACAATTTGGAGTAAGCGTGGCACCAGGCATCTTTCAAAGCCTTATGGAAAGAATGCTCCGAGGACTGGCAGGGGTAGTGCCTTACTTTGATGATGTGTTAATCTCTGCTGAAAATGACACTCAGTTACAAGAAAGACTCAGGGAAGTCCTTACCAGATTCAGGAAAGCGGGGTTAAAAGTCAAGGAAGAAAAATGCACTCTTAAAATTGACAAGGTTGAGTTCCTGCGCTACATGATTGACAAGCATGGCATCCACCCTACAGATGCCAAGGTTCAAGCAATCAAAGAAGCCCCTAGACCTAAATGCAAAACAGATTTGCAAGCCTTCCTTGGACTTATTAACTTTTATCACATGTTCCTACCTCAGAAGGCAACCATTGCTGAACCATTGCACAGATTACTTGACAAAAAGTCTGTTTGGATCTGGGGGAGGAAGGAACAATCAGCATTTAACAGTATTAAAAGACTAATCACGTCTGATGCTGTACTGATACAGTTCTCTGAGAATTTACCTGTTGTACTGACTTGTGATGCATCCCCTTTGGAGTGGGGGTTTGAGCCACAGGCTTCCCAGCGGGAGAGGAGCCCCTATTGCATTTTACTCTCGCACTTTGACTAAAGCAGAGAGGAATTACAGCCAATTGGACAAGGAAGCATTGGCAATTGTTGCAGCTGTTAAGAAATTTCATGAATATCTGTATGGGAGAACATTTACCATTGTTACAGATCACAAACCTTTGTTAGGCATTGTGGCAGGAGACAAACCTACACCTACTATCCTGTCACCAAGAATGCTGAGAATTTCTTGCTGCTTATTCATACAAACTTATCCACAAGCCTGGCAAGGACATTGGACATGCTGATGCACTGAGTCGTTGCCCATTTCCTTGCCACAAGGAGGACTTTGAACCTGAAACACACATCTTTTTCCTAGAAGCTGTTGCCAAGCTTCCAGTGCATGCTGCTGAAATTGCCAGAGAGACTGCCAAAGACACTTTATTAGCTCCTGTTATAGGCTCGATTAAGAAAGGTTGGCCTTTTCAAGATCTACCTCACCTGGCTCAACCTTTTAAGTCCAGGCAAACTGAATTATCTGTATTAAGAGGATGTATTTTGTGGCGTAACAGGGTGGTTATTCCTGCAAAACTGCAAAGAGAGGTTTTGGAAATGTTACATGAGGGTCATACTGGTATTGTAAGGATGAAGGGATTGGCCAGGAGTTATGTATGGTGGCCAGGTATTGACAAAATGGTTGAAAACTGGGTTGCATCTTGTCTCAACTGTCAGGTAGTCAGGCCTGCCCCACCTCTCGCCCCCACACAGGAATGGGAATGTCCTAGGGGCCCATGGTCCAGGATTCACATTGATTTTGCTGGCCCTACCAGAGGGCACACCTTTCTTATTATAGTAGATGCATATTCCAGATGGCTGGAGGTAATCCCAATGGCATCCACCACAACTGATGCTGTCATCAAGCAGTTCAAAAAACTTTTTGTAACCCACAGGTTACCTGATGTTCTTGTCTCTGACAATGGCCCTCAATTTACATCCAACCTTTTTGAATCCTATTTAGCACAACAGGGTATCAGACATGCCCTTACTGCCCCTGGGCACTCTTCGGCTAATGGCCGGGATGAACGCATGGTACATTTTACCAAGGAGAAGCTTCAGCAACTGGGTCCTGGGGACATCACTGAGAAAGTTGAAAAACTTCTTAGTGTTCAGCGCATCACTCCTAACCCATCAAATAACTTATCCCCAGCAGAGTTGTTGATGGGTAGGAAACTTAGGTCTTCCCTTGACCGCCTTCATCCCACTTACGCACCCAACGTACCACTAGATTCCACTTCCAAAGTTCGCACATTCACTGTGGGTGATTCTGTGTATGCTAAGAACCTTATGGGTGAACCTTTGTGGATTCCTGCTGAGATAAATCACAGGCCCTCGTTCTTACAGGGTGCAAACAGAGGATGGACTCCTCTGGAGGAGGCACATTGATCAACTTAGATCCAGGTTCTCTCAGGAACATCACACTTGTTCCTCTCTACTTCCCTCACCTGATGTCAATTCTAGGGGAAGGGAGGAACAGGAGGATAATCAGCAAGCAAGAATCCACCCCATGTGTAATGAGCCATTACGACAGGAACCATTCCAAAACCTGTCACAATGCCAAAATCCATCCTTAGAAGTGGAAGGTTTTTTTTTTTTTGGTTGTGCGCATGTGCAGGGCTATGGCGGCTCGGAGGAGGTGAGCGCTGGTGAAGCTACGGAGAGAGCTGTAGGTCCGGTCATTTGGGGGGCTTGCTAGCTCTACGGAGATGCCCCTAGCAGCAGTTCGACCCAGGGTGTTTTTCCATGGGTCAGATATTGGCGGTGAAGCCGGCAACGCTGGTCGGGGGAGTTTTTTATCTACCGGCTGGTGTTGGGCGGTGCGATGGCTGAGGGTTCGGCCCCAGCGGCTTCGGCGGCCTTGCTCGCTCCACGCTGTTTGCGCTGCTCGCATTTGGAGCCTGTGTGGGCTGCGTGGGCTGCGCTTGAGTTTTTCTACCCAACCCAGGGTGTTTTCCCTGGGCTGTGATTCCAGCATGGGCAGCTATGCGGCGGGGGACAATGATGCTGGTCCGGGGTTTTTTTCCTTCTTCCCCGGGGGCTGAGGCTCAATGCGATGGTTGGGGGCGTGGTCCTGCAGCCCTGGCAGCCTCCGCGGCTTCAGCGTTCTTGCTTGGAGCCCGGAGCCCGGAGCCTGGAGCCTGGGACCAGTGCTCATGCCTGGAGGTGGAACCTGGAGCCTGGAGCCTGGGGCCACTGTTTATACCTGGAGCCAGTGGAGCCTGAAGCCAGCGAAGTCTGGAGCCAGTGTTCGTGCCTGGAGCCAGTGTTCGTGCCTGGAGCCAGTGTCGGAGCCTGGAGCCTGGAGCCTGGGGCTAGTTCTTGTGTCTGGAGCCTGGAGCCTGGAGCCTGGGGTCAACATCTGCGCCTGGAGGCCATGGCTTGCATGGCCTATGTTGTCTGCGCTAGAAGCTGTTTGCGCTGGAAGCCTGCCGTCCGACCCGGGTTGTTTTTTGCTGGGCCAGAATGTCAACAGCAGCTGCTTCTATGGCTTGTATGGCTGGCCGGGAGGTCCACCATCTGACCCAGGATGCTTTCCTGGGCTGTGGAGTTTGTGGTTGCGACAGTGACACCGGTCCGGGACTTCTCCTGGCTGGCCCCTGGCGTGAGGGCGAGGGTGTGGCACCTATGGCCCTATGGTCTTGGTGGCCTTGGTGGCCTCAGCTTCTGCACCTGTAGTTCATCCGCCTGATGCAACCTATACTGGAGGATGCAAGTAGAGGCGATTGGCTGGTGGAGACATCGGGCCCTTAGTGGCCATCTACCATGCCTGGACCATCTTTCCTCCCCCCCAATTGTTTCAGTTTGCCTTGGGGACTACATGGTGTGGTGGGAGCACGCCATGTTTGGCCAACACCACTGGGGTGAGAGATCAGCGGTGTTTGGCCCCCTTGTCTAGAGCTATCCTGATGACTGTCCTCCTCTGTGAGAGAGAGGAGACTGAACTATGCCAGAGTTTGCGGGACTCACTTCCCGGTGGGTAGTGAGAATGCCACCTGGGTCAAAAGGTTCCCATTGTTTTCTGGCTCTAGAACTGACTGATCATCAGCGAACTGAACTTTTTACCATCTATCCTGGACTTGATCTCTCCCTAGCAATAACCACTATGGGATATATCTATTCTTCTCTTGAGCTGCGGACGCTCAGGGGTGTTCCCCTGTCCCTGAGATGGCCTGCTGTATTGTCAAAGCCCCTCCTCGATGACGGGTTTTTTATTCCCAAGAGGGGGCATAGCATGACCAAGGGTTTTAAATTATGTTTATCTCGGAAGGGGAGGTTTTTAAAAATTTTAATTGGTCGTCTTAAGGGGTTGGGGGGGGTAGAGGGGTCTTTTTGCAGCCCGGTGCATGGTTGGGGGGGTTGGGGTTGGGGGCCAGTGGGGCCCGAGGTGTGAGGTGGGGACCGTGATTCCCAGGGTGGTTGGAATTGGCAGGAGACGTCGAGGCATAGGGCCATATCATGTGTTGGGAGCGTGCACCTGCCATCTTTGTGCGGTGGCCTGCTCCGACCCTGTGGCCTCCTCCCTAGGGGGCACCGGAACTGGGATCCCTGGGCTTAGGTTGGTGTATTTTAATGCCAGGTCCGTGGCTAATAAGTCCCCCTCCTCCGTGAGATCATTGAGGAGGAGGCTGCGGACCTGGCCTGTATCACCGAGACCTGGTTGGGTCCAGAGGGAGGTGTCCCTCTAGTTGATCTGTGCCCTCCAGGTTTTCGGGTTTTGCACCGACCACGGGCCCAGGGTAGGGGTGGTGGGGTGGCTGTGGTTATTCAGGAGACCCTGTTTCCAAGGGAGGTCTCTGTTTCAGAGCTAGGCGGGAGTGAGACCCTCCTCTTGAGGTGGGGGCCCAATGGTTGGGTGGGCCTGCTGCTCACATACCTTTCCCCCAGCTGTGTGACAGCGGCCCTGCCTGGGCTTCTCGATCTCCTCTCGGGGGTGGCGGTGGAGTTCCCAGACCTTATGGTCTTGGGAGACTTCAATCTGCCTTCCCGGGGGGGGGCATCGGGTTTGGCTCAGGAATTCATGGCGTCTATGGAAGCCATGGGCCTGACCCAGTTGATTTTGGGCCCTACTCATGAGGGGGGAAATACTCTTGACCTAGTTTTTGTCTCTGAGCAGTGGCGTAGTGACAGAGGGCAAGCCATTCTTACGGCGTTGCCCGTTCCATGGTCTGATCACTATCTCCTATGGCTGGTCTTCCAACAGGCCGCCCCCCACTGCTGGGATGAGGAGCCACCTAGATGGTTCCGCCCCAGACGCCTGATGGATCCTGAGAGGTTCCAGGCGGAACTGGGGTCTTTTCCCTCTTCCCTTGCCCACAGCTCTGCCGAGGATCTGGCGGCTGCCTGGCAACAAGCTGCGTCGGGTGCCCTTGACAGGGTTGTCCCCATGCGTCCCCTCACACACCGTGGATCCCGGATGGCTCCTTGGTATACTGAGGATCTCCGGGAGATGAAGCGGCATCAGAGGGGCTTAGAGAGCAGGTGGAGGGCCACCCGCTCCCAAGCCGATTGAGCCCAGCTAAGAGCCCATATTAGGACTTACCTGGTAGCTATGAGAGCGGCGAGAAGGTCTTATCTCTCTGCCCTCATAGCATCCGCAGATAACTGCCCAGCTGCCCTGTTCCAGGTTACCCGCTCTCTCCTTTGTATGGGGGAGGGGGCGGACCCATTGCGGGGTAGGGCTGAGGAGTTTGGTCAATATCTGTCGGATAAGATCGCTCGGATTCGGGGCGGGTTGTCCTCTGATTTGCAGTGGTCTGAGGAATGGTATACAAGTAGTCTGGCCGGTGTGATCTGGGATGAGTTCAATCTTGTTTCCGAGGATGAAGTGGACAGGACTATGCGACGTCTGAGCTCCACCACATGTTTGTTGGACCCGTGTCCCTCCTGGCTGACTTATGCCGCCAGGGAGGCCACCTGCGGTTGGCTCCGGGCAGTCGTTAATGCTTCGTTAAGGGAGGGGGTCTTTCCCTCCGCCTTGAAGGAGGCAGTGGTGAGACCCCTCCTGAAGAAGCCTGCCCTGGACCTGGCCGTGTTAGACAACTTTCGTCCAGTCTCCAACCTTCGCTTTCTGGCGAAGGTTGTTGATAGTGTGGTGGCTCAGCAGTTTCCGCTTTTCCTGGATGAAGCGGACTACCTGGATCCATATCAATCGGGCTTCCGACCTGGTTACAGCACGGAGACGGCATTGGTCGCGCTGATGGATGACCTCTGGAGGGCTCGGGACAGGGGTCTTTCCTCTGTCCTGGTCCTATTAGACCTCTCAGTGGCTTTCGATACCATCGACCATGGTATCCTTTTGCGACGCCTCGGGGGGTTGGGAGTGGGGGGCACTGTTCTTCAGTGGTTTGCCTCCTACCTCTCAGGGCGGTCGCAATCTGTGTTGGCGGGGGGGTGAGGTGGACCCCGAGGGTGCTCTCTTGTGGGATCCCTCAGGGGTCGGTCCTCTCCCCTCTTTTATTTAACATCTACATGAAGCCGCTGGGTGAGATCATCCGTGGTTTTGGGGTGAGCTTCCATCAGTACGCTGATGATACTCAGCTGTACATCTCCACCCCAAACCAGATCAGTGATGCCCTTTCCCTGATGACCCGGTGTTTGGATGCGGTATGGACCTGGATGAGCGGGAACATGCGTCGACTCAACCCGGCCAAGACTGAGTGGCTGTGCATACCGGCATCTCGGCCCAGTCAGGAATGTCCATCTTTGGCCATAGGGGGAGAGGTGTTGCCCCCTGTGAATAGGGTGCGGAATCTGGGGGTCCTCCTGGATGTATGGCTCCGGTTGGAGGAGCAGGTGGGGGCCGTTGCCAGGGGTGCCTTTGCCCAGCTCCGCTATGTTTGTCAGCTCCGCCCTTTTCTGGACCGGGATGCCCTGCGCACAGTCACTCATGCTCTTGTTACCTCTAGACCTGACTACTGCAACGCTCTCTACTTAGGACTGCCCTTGCATACCATCTGGAGATTGCAGCTGGTGCAGAATGCGGTGGCGCAGGTGGTGATGGGAGTTTCCCGATTCTCCCATGTTGCCCCCCTCCTGCCCTGCTTGCATTGGTTGCCGGTTGCACTCCGGGTGAGATTCAAGGTTTTGGTTTTAACATACAAAGTCCTGCACGACATGGGTCCTCAATATTTAAGGGAGCGTCTTCTGCCGATATCAAATGCCGGCCACCCTGTGCAAGCACATAGGCAAGGACTCCTCGGGGTCCCGTCGGCGGGCCAATGCCGGCTGGCGGTCCCCCGGCAGCGAGCCTATTCTGTCGCAGCCCCTGACCTCTGGAATCAACTGCCCTTGGAGCTCCGCCTGGCCCCTGACCTCCGCACCTTCCGCCGTGATTTAAAGACCTGGTTATTTGACCAACCGGCTGTGACCCTCCCTGGGGGATAGATTTTAATGTTAATTGTGTAATTGGTTTTTAGCATTTGGACTTGTTAAATTGTTTAATTGTTTTTTAAGTATTTATTGTCCTTGTTTTTAGCTGTGAGCCGCACCAAGTCTTCGGAGATGGGGCAGCATACAAGTTCAAATAATAAAATAAATAAATAAATAAGATTGTACATCACTACCTGACTTGGGTGCTGATATTGGGCTGGAGATGGGTTGGGAGGAGAGACCAGATTCTAACAATCAAACAGGGTCTTCTTTCACAGGAAGTCCCAGTGGGGAAATGTCAGCAGATACATTTCCTCTCTCACTGGGTGAGAATGTTAAAACTTCTGAACCATGAAGGTCTCAACGTACACGTAAGAGCCCCACCTATTTAAAAGAATACATTAGATAGGTTGAGGTTTGGTATGGACTGAACCTAGTGGGGAGGGGTGTTATGTATGTAGGTTTGAATGTCATTGGTTTAGTTTGAATTGTTCTTGTAAAATGTCAAATACGATTGGTTTGAAAAGTGCGGGAAAACCCTGCACTCTGATTGGCTGGCAACTACGGCTGCTGGCTAAAAGTAGCAGCCATAGCCCAGCCAGGTCGGGTCCCTTCGAGCTGTAGTCACTAAATAAACTCTTCAATGAAGCTCTTCGCATCTGACTCTTCATGCAAACTTAACACCGATGATTTAAAAAGAAATGGGCAGTGTGTTCTCTCTAGTTATGTTTGGACTACAATTCCAATCACTATTCAAAACAATTATTATTTGACATATCTAGCCTTCAAAACATGTGGAAGGCCTCATGTTGCCTATTCCTGATTTCACTACTAAAGTAGCTTTGCTTACAGTTATCTCTCCTTATATGTCATGGTTATGACTATTAAAATATCTTTCAAAATAATATTTTATACTTTCTAACTTTTTCCACCTATTGGCTTTTGGCCAGGGCAAACAATTTGTCATGCATAAACATATATTTAAAAAAGATCACAGTAGAATGTTGTAGTTTCATCTCATACTTTATTAACATTTCCCCTGTCATGTTTAATATGTGAGCCTTACACCTGAGCTTCCTGTAGTTTCAATCTTATTATCATTTCAATGAAGCTTTTAATCCCATGCTATTAAATCTATATCCCTCTTTTAAAAAAAATGGGGGGAAGGTCTTAATACAAGTAATATTCCACAACATTTTGAGATGGCTAAGTGATCATCCACTTCATTCTATTTATTAAGGGTCGCCTTTTGTAGCCTGTTTTTGTGACCTTTGGATTTTTAAAAGAAAAGGACTCTAATCCTAGACATCTTGGGTTTAAATCCATACATGTTACCTCTATGTAATGTGTTTAGAACACAGTTGTAGATGAAATGCCTCTTTTCATAGAGTAGGACTATTTTTGTGTTCTAACTGTATGCTACAGACAAACTTAAACATATATACATTTCTATTTGTATGCAAAGTCATTAAATTTTCACTAAAATATTGTCTCATTAGAAAGAAGAGAGTACAGTGAAGAAATGTGTTCTTTTAGTACAATTAATGACTGATTATTCTAGAAATGGGGGGGTCTTACCAGCCTAGGTTGATCAACATTTCAGTTTATAAATATTCCTAGATTAAGTGATGTTACGCATGAATGATGTCAGTACAGTAGATAGAACTATACTTAAGTTCTGCTTCATTTAGTACAAGTTAGAACATCCCCATTTTCTGGGGGTTCTACTTGGGGAGAGTAAAAAAACATCTCAAGTAGGATGATCACAACATAGAAGCTTTTAAGCAGAAGGTGATTATATCCGTTAATTGCTTTGGCACCTTATTATCACAGAAGATGGGCATAGAGATTGGATTTTCCCAAAGTATGAAATTGTCCTTTGGCCAAAATGAGCCGAGAAAGGAAGGGCAAAGTTGCATAATTATCTGATGTGTTAAAAATTCTTGTGGGATTTGTACTCAACATGCTGCTGAAAGACCAGAATCTAAGTAATCTCCATTTCAGTCCTAATTGCCATGCTTTTTTTTGTCTTAATATGCATGAACCAGATTTACATTATCCACATGAAAATGAAAACATTTGTACAAATCAGATAAGAAAAAAAAGCTGTGTGAATAATGCTATCAGAATTTTTGATTAGAAAAGAAAAAAATTGGTTTGGGGCCAACAGTATCTATTAATTTATTTTTAGGGAATCCTATTAAATCAATAAGAACAATCAGAATGGCTCCTATAGTTCATAAGCACATAATTAAGGTAGAGATCCAAGAAATGTCATCCTATAAGAAATAGAACATATTGCAACTTTCAGGGTTGCATAGTGCAGGGTTATTCAGAGTATTGTAACACAATGAAGAATATTATACTTTGTTAAAGGATATACTATATAATGTATTACTCTTTATGAGTGTATACTTTAATACATATTAATTGTAGAGTGTACAGTATACCACATTACACTATTACTATATATGATTCTTTTTTACTACTACAGATGAATATGATTTGAAAAAATTCACCTTAAAGTAATTTCGACAGGCTTTATCATTTAAGCACAATTCCTATTTTCCCAGAAACAACTCTGTAGGTTGGATTTAGCTGAGAGAAAGTGGCTGGTCCAAGGTCACCCACCTGGCTTTCATGCATAAGTTAGAACTAAAATTCACAGTGTTCTAGTTTCTAGTTTAGTTCTTTAACCACTACCCCAAAGTCACTCTATTTACTTAGAGCTTCTTCAAGATATTGTAATAGCAATAATTTAGACAGCTTCAAAAGGAAATTAAAGAAATTCTAAAAATAAAGCTATAATAAAATGGCTACAATACAAATAAAAATTCTGCAATAGATGGATAGACTGGTGATAGATAAATAACACACACACAGATAGACATTGTTATCAACTTTCTGTTGGAATAAGCAACGTTATGCAAACTCAGAGGAAAAAAATAAGCAAATAAAGTAAAATTAGAAGATAAAATAAAAGTTAGCTAAATATAATTTATAACAATACTATTTGTTATATTTCTCCCTATCTTTCTATCCATACCAATTGTCATATCTGATATATTTCATATTTATATCACTTACATATAGACAAAAGAAGTGCCAAAATTAGTTCCCTCCTCCCAGCACAACCCCTCTCCTGGAAATAAAACAAAAGAGGGGGGGGAAGAGAAAGCTGTAAAAAGGAAGTGAAAGCTGGGAAAAAAGTAAATGTGGTGAAGAAAACTAGATGAAGATTGAAAAAAGAGAGGATAAAGGAAAAAAAGGAAAGAGGTAAGACCTTTAGACCTTACAAAACGGATTAAAATCCATTAGGAACACAGCAGCTTCAAAATAACAGTTCATCTTCAAGCTATTGTTCAGTTGCATCCACAATATTCAGCATAAATACATGCAGCCATATGAACCTTTTATTTCAGAATGTAGGATGACCCTTGTCAAATCACAGATAATTATTTGGGAGAAAAATCATTTCAACTTATTTGGAGATAAATATGGTCTTATTTTACAATCAGAGGCAACAGTGGTCTACTTACAGGCTTCCCATAGGAATCTAATAAATCATGAAATAAGAATAGAATAGGAAAAAATAGAACAGGAAAAGTAATCTGATCTATTACTTGGAGGTGGCAGAAGTCTTTTTATGCTCTTGCATTAGCTTGCACAGTTTAAAAAATGGAATGTGGGGAAAATATGGATAGAATGTATTAGTATTAATGGTTCAGGTGGCTTTGGTGAAATACATTGTTATGAATTCACAATATATATCTCATCATTTTGCAGGGTCATTCTCAAATATCATTCCCTTTATAATTGTCATTCTTTTCCTGAACCTTGTATTAGAAGCAATATGGTTTGGGGATTGCTTTGGTAATTTCAAGAGCTGCTTTTTGAACTCTCTTATTTGATCTTACATGCCAGCCTTTTATTTCATAAACTTTGCGCTTCCGGTGCACCCGGTGAAGAATAATTGCAGTGATGCCTCCTTAAGGGCTACAGATAATTGCTCTTTTTCAGCTACCTTATGGCTATTATTCAGGTACATTTAGCATTCTGCCAGTTTCTCTATTCTTGAAAAATGAGGCTTTTATGAGTTTTTGCTATAATATTCCCTTTATTAACTGTTAAGTTTAACATAGGAACAGTGCAAATTGACACACCATTGAAAAGTGCTCAATTTCACATTAATTTATGAACATTTACTTATATTATTCCAACATAATATAAATAGCCATCTATTTCCCAGACAGCTAACCATATAAATCTGATCAAAGAAAACCAGTGATAAAACTCTTGGGCTCCTTCTTCCTTCTACTGAATCGATCAGAAAAAAAGAAACAGTGCCATTCAATAATTTCCTAGATTGTACTGCTTTTATTGATATTTTTTTTTTGTCACAAGTAGCATCCTTGCGGTGCACCACAAACTCCATTCCTTAGGAGCACTACCATCCACATAGAAAACTATGGGGCTTGTGTCATGATGCCACCATGCTGCATTCATTGGGCTGATCCAACTATTCTTTTCTTTCCAATATCTGTTTATATTGATGGAATCTATTCAGTGATCTCCTTGGAGAGTAGGTAGTAGACTGTCAAAACAGTCAAAATGGTGGTGGCAGAAGTATTTTCGAAGGGGTTCCTTGTTATGTCTATGTAACATGAATACACTTACAAAAGGGAATGGACGGGTATCAATTGTGCTATCTATTTATTTTTCATCCTTCCCCCTCTTGGATGTCACAGGTTACACTAAAATGGCTAGGGCATTCAATCATAAGAGTTTGATTCTTCATCCAACCCAAGGATAAATGCAGATGAGAAAAGAATTGCTGTTTTCAAAGCAGACCAAATGGAAAGCCTTGTCTTTTTTCTTTTTCTTTTATAGACTGGGTAGTGCTTGAATGATGATTGAGACTCAGATATAAGCTAGCAGTTAATTTCTACAGCCTGAATAATGGTTTTCCATACTCCTTCCTTTTATACAGTATCCCTTGACACTTTTTTTTTCAATTCAATATAATGGTGACCAGATTGCAATGCAGAAACTACCATACATATAGCACACCCTCCATAAGGAGGAAAGCCACAAAGGATAACAGCTTGCAAATAGAAGTATGTGATGCTTCCCAAAGTGCTGTAATCAAAGCACATTAATAGAAGTTATGTGGAAGGGAAAAATGTGGAAGCAAAAGGTGCCCAAGCAGCAGGAATGACCACAGCCTGGAGAGGATTGTCAGGAAGAGGCCATTCAAAAGTGTTGGGGACTTTCACAAGGTGGACTGAGGCTGGAGTCAGTGCATCAAGAGCCACCACACACAGACGGATCCTGGACATGGGCTTCAAATGTCGTATTCCTCTTGTCAAGCCTCTCCTGAACAACAAACAATGTCAGAAGCGTCTTACCTGGGCTAAAGAAAAACAGACCTGGTCTGTTGCTCAGTGGTCCAAAATCCTCTTTTCTGATGAGAGCAACTTTTGCATCTCAATTGGAAACCAAGGACCAAGAGTCTGGAGGAAGAATGGAGAGGCACACACTGCAAGATGCTTGAAGTCCAGTGTGAAGTTTCCACAGTCTGTGTTGATTTGGGGAGCCATGTCATCTGCTGGTGTTGGTCCACTGTGCTTCATTAAGTCCAGGGTCAACACAGCCATCTACCAGGTGATTTTGGAGCACTTCATGCTTCCTTCTGCATACGAGCTTTATGGGGATGCTGACTTCATTTGGCACCTGCCCACACTGCCAAAAGCACCAAAACCTGGTTCAATGACTGTGCTTGATTGGCCAGCAAACTCGCCTGACCTGAACCCCATAGAGAATCTATGGGGCATTATAGAAAGATGAGAGAATGAGACCGAACAATGCAGAAGAGCTGAAGGCTGCTATTGAAGCATCCTGGTCTTCCATAACACCTCAGCAGTGCCACAGGCTGATAGCTTCCATGCCACACTGCATTGAGGCAGTAATTGCTGCAAAAGGGGCCCAGACCAAGTACTGAGTACATATGCATGCTTATTCTTTTCAGAGGTCCAATATTGTTCTATGTACAATCCTTGTTTTATTGATTGCATGTAATATTCTAATTTTCTGAGATTGTGGATTTGGGGTTTTCATGAGCTGTAAGCCATAATCATCACAATTATGACAAATCACAGCTTGAAGTATTTTGCTTTGCATGTAATGAGTCTATCTCATATCTTAGTTTCACCTTTTAAGTTGCATTACTGAAATAAATGAACTTTTGCACGATATTCTAATTTTTCAAGTTTCAAACACACACACACACACACACACACACACACACACATATATATATACATTTGTTTTCGTAGATTTTCACGGGTAAAGGTATGTAGGTCTTGGTGTATTCGGGTCTTGTCCCATGTAAGATTGAGAATACCTTGGCGACGTTTCGACGAGATCCCACTCACCATCTTCAGGCTGGTGTCTTTGGCTTTGTGCTTCTACCAGTAAAGCGTGATCTGAGCTGCCTTCTCTCTATAAATACTGGAGGGGAGGTGTGGTGTGCTGGCTCTGCTGTAAGCGGGTTGGTTGGCTGTGTTGTTGGCTGTGTTGTCACTTCTTGATTGGTTGATGGATTGGTGTTTGCTGATTGGTTGGCTTTTTCATAAGAGCCTGTGTAGCTGAGGTAGTGGCTGTGTGTCCTTCAGCCTTTTGTGTTGTAGCTACCTGGGTAGTGAGCTGTGTGATGACCTTCTGAGTTTTATTGTTGTGACAATAAATGTGCCAGTATTTATAGAGAGAAGGCAGCTCAGATCACGCTTTGCTGGCACAAGCACAAAGCCGAAGACACCAGCCTGAAGATGGTGAGTGGGATCTCATCGAAACATCGCCAAGGTATTCTCAATCTTACATGGGACAAGACCCGAATACACCAAGACCTACATACCTTTACCCATGAAAATCTATGAAAACAAATATCCTACCTCTACGGGGAGGAAACCTTCCAGCTGACCCGGATCTATGAGAAACTTGAAGTCCGAAGAGCCACCATCTTATGTGACCTCACATTCCTATGCAATTGCCGAGACAAAAACGTGATCCCCACGTGCTTCCAACTCAAATTCCACACTAAAACCTCAGCCACTGAAAGGATCCTGAAAAGAACTGAATTAGCTCTAATCAGAAACAAACTTCACAGGAAAAGATTCCTACTAGACCAAACCAACAGGGACCTACTCACCCTCCACTTCAAACTCAGTAACAAAATCCACCCAGAACTCTGGGACAAATCCAAACAACTAGCCCTCTGGAGAGCCGAAACAGAAACCTTTCACAAGACAGACACACACACCAACAAACTCCACAGACTAGAGAAACGCCAGAAGCCCAAACCAACCCCCACAACAATGCATGAAACAAACAGTACACAACATATCAGACAGAACCCTCACCAAGGCAGAAACCAATGTCCTTTCCAAAGGATTCAACTTTGCTGTCGCCCCCAAATGCATCCCCACTGAAAACATATGTGGAGTTGAAGCTAGCCTAACCAAAATTAACCCAGATACAGCCAATAAAATCAGACTTGAAGTCACCAACATCCTCTTCTCCAGCAGTCCACCCAGAAGCAACTTACACAAAGAAGAACAAAAAGCACTCAGCAACTTGAGGAAAGACAACAACATAATCATCCTCCCAGCAGACAAAGGCAGCCACAGTCGTGATGAACACATCTGACTACCAATCCAAACTATCCAACCTACTCCAAGACCCCACTTACAAACCTCTAAACACAGACCCCACCACCTACCTGGAGAAAACCACCAAATCCAAAATAAAAGCCTCGCCCATCAGTGAAGAGATCCAACAAAGAATCATCCCCAGAGAAAAATCATCTAGATGCCCTAAGCTCTATGGCCTCCCCAAGATACACAAAGAAGGAACACCACTCAGACCCATAGTCAGCTCCATAGGCTCACCTCTAAAGAACCTTGCCAAATTTCTCACCCAACACGCCATGCCCATCCAGCAACTGGGCAGTAAACCGGTTGATGGGATTTTTGAATCCCATCCCTGAGTTCAATCCTTACTAACTCAAGGTTGAATCAGCCTTCCATTCTTCCAAGGTCAATAAAATGAGGACCCAGATTGTTGGGACAATATGCTGACTCTGCACACCACTTAGAGAGTTCTGTAAAAGCACTATAAAGTGGTATATAAGTCTAAGTGTTACTGCTATATTTGCTTGCTAGCTATTCTTCAAAACCAACCCAATCCTTGTACAATTTGGATCTCTTTCTAAACAATTTAACTTTAAATTATGGAGTTCTGATAGTAACATATAGCCAATGATATTTTATTATAATTATTTATTTTATTAAATATCTTATAATTAGTTCCTTTTCAGCCCAAAAGTAACCTCCAAGGCATTCAATCAAAAAGAAAAGAAAACAGCTTTATATCACCTTGATATAACAGCGTTATGCTACTCAAAATTCATATTTGTGAAGAATTGAAATAGCTAGACAAGGAAGAAGCCAAACTAATCTACATTTGGAGGCAGTTCTGCAATATACAAACAGCAGAACTTCCAAAGGAGATTCTAGTAACATATTTCACAATATCAATTTTTAGATTTCCTGATTACAGGCTATTTAAGGTTGAATAAGTAAAACCAGGTTAGTATTTTCTATAGTTGAAAACAAGGAAAAGTTTCTTGTAAGAGAACTTCGAAAAAATTAAAAAATCAAAATTAAATATATGCTCTTTTGAAACATCATGTTTGTTTTTGGATATGATTTTAAACCCAGAATTACTTGTGGAGAATTAAATATTCATCAAAGCCTATAGCACCTTTTTGTCACCTTTGACTGGAATAGAGAAAACTTCATATTATGAGTCATGCTTTAATTACCGTCAGTTTGGATTATGCATGTTCTTCTGTAGATACAATTAGTGTAGTTGTTTGTAATTAGGTAGTGTGCTAATTCTTAATTGGCAATATTATACTTTGAGTGTGGGTAAAATTGGGAGGACGAGACAATGATAGGCCTATGTGAAGTTTGGAATGGTTGCTTCACCTCCAGAAATCTTTGAATGAAGGTCTCCATGCTTCAACTGTTCTGAAAAGCAAGAGTTGTTCCCCTTTAAGACCAAAGCTTCTAAATCCAATGTGAAGCAACCACATAACTTGTGCTATGTGAGAAGGCTAGGAGACTTTTCCCTTTAACAGTGGCCAATATGTCTCTCAGGATAAAGAGTTTTGGTGCAGGGTATGGAGAATCCCATAACATGTGTCAGAAGTAGCCATTTTAAAGACTCCTTGGTATTTGGCAACTCCAGTGTGTGCTCCAGAAAATCCCACAGCATTTGGGATTTTGAAATGTAGGCCTGCATGTACTAAAGCAGCTATTGGCACTTTACCTAGTACCAGTGCATAATTGATGTCCCAGGACCATGTGAGAAAATTTTCTTGCAACTTGCTTTATATGTGTTTTGCAGAAGGCATATACCATTCATGATTTTGCTATATTAAATATTCAAACAAAGAACTAATATAATATTTCCTTAATATACATTTTCTTCCTTCCTTGTAAAAAAAATCAGCCAAGCTAATTGATCCTAAACAACTAGAATACCAGTAGGATTTCATTCTCCAACCTGATGTTACATGTGGTGGTAGCAAATGTCATATACTTATTATAGTATTTCTTTATCTAAAGCTTCATTGCACAAGCTCTAGAGTGAAAGTATTTAGGCCCAGCTGTCATATTTGAACCATTTCTACATATAAAGGTTTCAAGTTCAAATCCCATGCTTAGATTTAATTTCTTGTGCCAGCCGACATTGGAACCAATTTATAGTGATTGTGCCATATGGAGTTTTCACTGTCCCCAGTGGTATGTGGAAAGAATTATCCCCAGAAATAAAATTCTTGCCTTTCATATATTTGATGCCAAATTTCCTAACCTTTATTTTCATCCTCGTTGGGATTTCATAGGTTATCATCTGGGTAACACAATTAATTTTGAAATTTGGCATTATTGTCCCATTTGTGGACATAGAATCTATAAAATATTGAAGGCACATAGGTATTTTGTGATTTATAGTTCTCTGAATAACCAACTTTGTAAGAGCCTATAATTTAACTATCTCTGATTATCACATTTGTAAAGTCTTGATCCTTTGACTCTTTCAATTAATGAGCACTCTTCTCAGTCCAAATATATACTGGATATATTGTATAGAATACTTTTTAGTATTTCCTAATGTCACCTTCAGTTAGAGTGAGTAGTTGGAAAAATTGGATATTTTTTACTGCATCCTACAGTTCAGCTAAAAAGCAGAATCTTATCAAATCTTGGCTGGAAGAATCAAAAGTGATTCAATATTTCTTTATTTTGTTATCTCTTCCTTCTATATTTCTGTTTTATTCCATGGCTCTGGTACATTAGACACACAAACAGAAGCACATTTCTGACTTTCAGTTCCATATATTAGAACCTAAGACTGGACAAAGTATTTGAAAAAGATATTCACAAAGTATTTTAATTTAGTTGAATCAAAAGATTTGCTCCTGGGAGCATCAATTTAGCTATACCTTTTGCCAAGATGGTGCCGACGACGGCTGCCTCGGTGAAATGCTCTCTAATGGTTTCTTTATTCCTTATTATTATCTACGATTCACTACCAATTTCATACTCACGAGACCATCTGCTAAGAATTAGGCAATGTTTCCTTAAGGAGCAGCTTTCTGATTCCTCACCCCCACCTGTCTTTGCAAACGCAGAGGAGATTCTAACCAATGCCCCGGTGCTATGGATTACAACAAACAAAGGAGGAAAGCGACAATGCCGAAAAAAGAGAGGAGGTAAACGAGCGGGAATTTTAAACAGACTAAGGAATAGAGGGGGAAAAAACTCTTCTCCCTTCAATCTTTCTGACTAATTTATGCTCACTTGCTAACAAGATGGATGATAAATAGATGGAATTCTGATTTCTATAATGTAAATAGATAGATGGAATTCTGTTTTCTATAATGCTGCAGTTCTTTGTTTTACTGAAACCTGGCTTAATCCACAAATTCATGGGGAAAACACCATATACATCCCAGGATTTCAGACATTTAGATCAGACAGAATTGAAGAGACATCAGGTAAAACGAAGGGTGGAGGATTATGTTTATATATCAACAACAGCTGGTCTCAGGATATAACTATAATATATAAGTTCTGTGATGAAAACTTAGAGTCTTTACACATCAACTGCAAGCCATTTTACTCTCCACATGAGCTCTCCTCATTTCTCCTAATAGCTGTGTATGTTCCTCCACAAGCCTGTGTAAACAAGGCATTACTAACTCTTGCTGATCAAATTATGGAGGCTGAAGCCAAACACCCAGGTTCCCTTCCCATCATTTTAGGAGATTTCAATCAAGCAAATTTAAGGAAAGAGCTCCCAAAATATTTCCAGTATGTACATTGTCCCACCAGAGGCAAAAATACTTTAGACCACTGCTACACAACAGTAAAAGATGCTTATAGGTCTTTAGCATGAGCAGCTGTGGGATACTCTGACCACTGCATGATTCATCTTGTACCTGCCTACAGACAAAGATTTAAAACCATGAAACCAACAATTAAATCAGTGAAGATTTGGTTGGATGAGGCAAAGCTGAAACTCCAGACCTGCCTTGATTGCACTGATCGGAATGTTTTGAAGATGCCTCTGCAGACCTAGATGAGCTCACAGATACTGTAACATCATATGTCAGCTTCTGCGAATACTTATGTGTACCAACAAGGAACCTGCAAATAGATAGTAACAATAAACTTTGGTTCACAGCTAAACTTAAGCAGCTACCTCGTTCCAAAGAGGAAGCCTACAGAAAAGGTGACAGAATACTATACAACCTGGCCAGAAACATATTAACAAGAGAGATCAGAGCAGCAAAAAGAAGCTACTCTGAAAAGTTAAGGAATCAGTTTTCAACAAATGAACCAGCAAACATATGGAAAACTCTTAAAAACATCACTGGCTTCAGCAAACCTCCTTCCCAGGCAGAAGGAAATCAACAACTAGCAGATGATCTGAATGTGTTTTACTGCAGGTTTGAAAGGAAACTACAGCCACCTATCTCCACAACCCACATCTCAAACACACCAACAACAACCAAGCCTCCTACAACTGGACCCAATCCATTGGGTTCACAACCTCTGGTGATCACAGAAAAAGAAGTGCAAGATCTGTTATGTATGTAGGTTTGAATGTTATTGGTTTATTTGAACTGTTCTTGTAAAATGTCAAATGGTATTGGTTTAAATAGTGCGGGAAGAAACCCTGCACTCCCATTGGCTGACAGCTACGGCTGCAGGCTATAAGCAACCGTAGCCAAGCCAGGACGGGTCCATTCGAGCTGTAGTCACTAATAAACTCTTTGCTGGAACTCCTGCGTCTGACTCTTCATGCAAACTTAACACTGGCGGCGAAGGTGGGATTTCCCTGAAGAGACGGCCGCGACGAACAAGCAACTGGCGAGATGGCTGCGCTGAACACCCCCAGCACCGTTCGATCCGGCGGAAGACTGGGAATCGTATGCGGATCGTTTCCACATGTTCTGGAGGAGCGATCTCGCGGCATCCCGAGAGACGGAAGAGGCGGTCTTTCTCACGCCTGCGGTCCGGCAGTCTTCAAAATGGCGAAGGCGTTGGCGGGAGCAGCAGAGCTGAAGGTAATGGAATGGCCCGATTTAGAAAACTTTTAAGAGCCCATTCGCCCCACAAGTATCGTGCCTCATTAAGAACGAATTTTACCGTCGGGATCAAGGGGATAGCGAGAATGTTAATGACTTCGTGGCAAGTTTAAGGGACATTGGGGTGCTTGTGACTTTACCAACTTAGAAGAGGCCATGCGTGATCGGTTTGTTTTAGGCCTAAAAGATAAGGTCTTACAAAGCAAACTTTTAATGAAACCTAAGATCACGTTTAAGAGGCCATTGAAGAAGCTGTTTCAGCGGAAGCCACCAAGTCCTCAGCTGCGCCATGAAAAAGATTAACAAGGCCTCAAGCCAGGCCTCAAGCCATTCTGATGGGGAAAAATCCACAACAGCTCATTCTTGAACAAATAGACTCTGATTCTGATGGCAGTGAGGCAGAGGAGGGATTTTTAAACTCAGAATGGAGAAGAAAAGAAAAGACTCTGGGAAAAACAGGCAAGGGTTCTATTGCAGAGGCTGTGGGGGGCCACCCCGCACTGATGCAAGTTCTTTGACTCCATTTGCCTACGTTGTGAAAGCGGGGTCACATAGCCAGAGTCTGCAAATCATCCAGAACTCCACCAGTTAGGAAGAAATTTCCTGATAGAGACTTTAAGCCCAACAATTTCCTTGAAAAATGGGGCGAAATTTAGAAGCAAATGGCAAGAATGAAACTCACCAAACAATCACTATTGGTCATTCTTCACCCTTAAAAAGCAGAAAAGTACATGTGAAGGTGTTTATTGAAGGAAGGCCTTGCCAAATGGAAGTGGACTCAGGCTCTTATTTATCTATGGTGTCATGGGACACTATCCACAGACTCTTTCCCAAAATTCAGAAAAAGCATTTCCAGAAGCAAGCACTGACTCTCAAAGACTACCAAGGGAACAAGATTCCAGTAGTTGGGCGAGAGATTTCAGTGCAGTTTAAAGGCCACACCAAGCGTTTGCCCCTGACCATCGTGGACAAGGATCGCCCAAGTTTGCTGGGACTTGAGTGGTTCAAGCCACTTGGCATCGAGGTGACTGGCATCCATCACGTGAGCAGTTCTGACTGGGAAGAGTCCTTGAAGTCTGAGTTTCCAGAGGTCTTCAGCGAAGGACTGGGCAAGTATATGGGGACCCCTATTGCTTTCAGCCTAGACCCCAAGGTGCCCCCAATTCGTTTAAAGCCCAGGAGGGTCCCATTTGCTTTAAAGGAAAAAATTGATGCACAATTAGATAAGCTCATTGCTCAAGGGTTTTAGAGCCTACTGACCACTCCAGATGGGAAACACCCATAGTCACACCAGTCAAGGCTGATGGGTCAGTGAGAATCTGTGGTGACTACAAGGGACACTTAACCATGCGCTGCAGCAGAGCGCATATCCTGTACCAGTTGTGCATCATCTGCTCCATTCCCTTGGCAGGGGTACAGTATTTGCTAAACTGGACTTAGCTCAGGCATATCAACAATTAACAGTTGATGATGCCACTGCAGAGCACAAACAATTGTGACTCATAGAGGTGCCTTCAAATGTAAAGACTACAATTTGGAGTAAGCGTGGCACCTGGCATTTTTCAAAGCCTTATGGAAAGAATGTTGCAAGGACTGCCAGGGGTAGTGCCTTATTTTGATGATGTATTAATCTCTGCTGAAAATGACACTCAGCTTCAAGAAAGACTCAGAGAAGTCCTTACCAGATTCAGAAAAGCGGGTTTAAAAGTCAAGGAAGACAAATGTACACTCAAAACAGACAGAGTTGAGTTCCTGGGGTATATGATTGACAAGCATGGCATCCATCCTACTGATGCCAAGGTTAAAGCAATCAAGGAAGCCCCTAAACCTCGATGCAAGGCAGATTTGCAAGCCTTCCTTGGACTTATTAACTTTTACCACATGTTTCTACCTCACAAAGCATCTATTGCTGAGCCCTTACATCGCCTGCTTGATAAGAAAGCTGTTTGGATCTGGGGCGGAAGGAACAGTCAGCATTTAACAGTATTAAGAGACTAATCGTCTGATGCTGTGTTGATACAATTCTCTGAGAATTTGCCTGTTGTTCTGACTTGTGATGCATCCCCTTTGGAGTGGGGGTTTGAGTCACAGGCTTCCCAATGGAAGGAAGCCCCAATTGCATTTACTCTCGCACTTTGTCCAAAGCAGAGAGGAATTATAGCCAATTGGACAAGGAGGCTTTAGCAGTTGTTGCAGCTGTTAAGAAATTTCATGAATATCTGTATGGCAGGTCATTCACCATTGTTACAGATCACAAACCTTTATTAGGCATTGTGGCAGGAGACAAACCTACACCTAATATCCTGTCACCAAGAATGCTGAGGTGGACTGAATTTCTTGCAGCCTATTCATACAAACTGATTCACAGGCCTGGCAAGGACATTGGACATGCTGATGCACTGAGTCGTTGCCCACTACCTTGCCACAAGGAGGACTTTGAACTTGAAACTCACACCTTTTCCTGGAGACCGTGGCTAAGCTTCCAGTCCATGCTGCTGAGATTGCCAGAGAAACTACCAAAGATGCTGTATTAGCACCTGTTATGGGCTGGATTAAGAAAGGTTGGCCTCTTCAAGATCTACCTCACCTTGCCCAACCTTTTAAGTCCAGGCAAACTGAATTATCTGTATTAAGAGGATGTATTTTGTGGGGTAACAGGGTGGTTATTCCTGCAAAACTGCAAAGGAGGTTTTGGAAATGTTACATGAGGGTCATCCTGGGATTGTAAGGATGAAAGGTTTGGCCAGGAGTTATGTATGGTGGCCAGGTATTGACAAAATGGTTGAAAACTGGGTAGCATCTTGTCCCAATTGCCAGGTAGTCAGGCCTGCCCCACCTCACCCCCACACAGGAATGGGAATGTCCTAGGGGCCCATGGTCTAGAATCCACATTGATTTTGCAGGCCCTACAAGGGCACACTTTTCTAGTGCTAGTAGATGCATACTCTAAATGGCTAGAGGTAATTCCCATGACATCCACTACAACTGAGGCTGTCATCAAGCAGCTCAGAAAATTGTTTGTCACCCATGGGTTACCAGATGTCCTTGTTTCTGACAATGGCCCTCAATTCACATCTAACATTTTGAATCCTTTCTAGCTCAACAGGGCATCAGACATGCCCTCACTGCCCCTGGGCACCCCGACCAATGGCGGGCTGACGCATGAGTGCAGCTTCACCAAAGAGAAGCTTCAGCAGCTGGGTCCTGGGGACATCACTGAGAAGCTTGAAAAACTTCTTAGTGTTCAACACATCACTCCTAGCCCATCAAATAACTTGTCCCCAGCAGAGTTGTTGATGGGCAGGCTAGTCTTCCCTTGACCGCCTTCATCCCTTACGCACCCAATGCACCACTGGATTCCACTTCCAAAGTTCGTTCTTTTAGTGTGGGAGATTCTGTCTATGCTAGGAACCTTATAGGTGAACCTTTGTGGATTCCTGCTGAAATAACTCACATCACGGGCCCTCGTTCTTACAGGGTACAAACAGAGGATGGCCTCCTCTGGAGCAGGCACATTGACCAACTTAGATCCAGGTTCCCTCAGGAACATCAGCTGTCCTCTGGTCCCTCACCTGATGTCTCTTCTAGAGGGGAACAGGAGGAAAATCAGCAAACAGGAATCAACCCCATGTGTAACGAGCCATTGTGACAGGAACCATCCCGAACCCTGTCACGCCAAGATCCATCCTTAGAAGTGGAAGATTGCACATCACTACCTGACTTGGGTGCTGACATTGGAATGGAGATGGGTTGGGAGGAGAGACCAGATTCTAACAGTCTAACAGGGTCTTCTTCACAGGAAGTCCCAACAGGGAAATGTCAGTAGACACATTTCCCTCTCACTGGTGAGAACGTTAAAACTTCTGAACCACGAAGGTCTCAACGTACATGTAAGAGCCCCACCTATTTAAAGGAATACATTAGATAGGTTGGGGTTTGGTATGGACTGAACCTAGTGGGGAGTGTTATGTATGTAGGTTTGAATGTTATTGGTTTATTTGAACTGTTCTTGTAAAATGTCAAATGGTATTGGTTTAAATAGTGCGGAAGAAACCCTGCACTCCCATTGGCTGGCCTACTGCTGCAGGCTATAGAAGCAGCCGTAGCCAAGCCAGGACGGGTCCATTCGAGCTGTAGTCACTAATAAACTCTTTGCTGGAACTCCTCGCGTCTGACTCTTCATGCAAACTTAACAGATCTATTATACAGACAAAGAAGCAGGGGAAAAGCACCAGGGGCCAGACAAGATAACTCCTTCTTGCTTAAAGTGTACCAGTTGGCCCCATCTTCACCTGAATCTTCAATAGATCACTAGAAGTGTGCTATGTTCCTTCCTGCTTCAAATGCTCTACCATCATCCCAGTGCCAGAAGCCCTCCATCAAGAAACTGAATGACTACGACCAGTTGCTCTAACATCTGTAGTTAGAAAATCTTGAAAGGCTAGCCTGAAAACCATCATGGATCACTGTTAGATCCCATGCAGTTTGCATACCGAACAAATAGATCGACAGATCATGCTGTTAACATGGCTCTGCATTACATCCTACATCACCTTGAATCTCCAAATACCTACGCAAAGGGTCTCTTTGTAGACTTCAGTTCAGCATTCAATACCACCATTCCAGAACCTCTTCTAAGTAAATTAAACCAACTATCAGTACCTGAACACACAAGTGGATCATAAGCTTCCTAACAGACAGGAAGCAGCAGGTGAACTAGGCAGAATCATATCTGATACCTGTACAATCAGCACAGGGCCCCCCAAGGCTGTGTGCTTTCTCCCTCTTTTCTCCCTATACCAATGACTGCATCTCAGATGATCCATCTGTTAAATACTGAAGTTTGCTGATGACATAACAGTGATTGGTCTCATTTGAGACAACGATGAATCCTATACAGATGGGAGGTTATACAACTTGCCTCGTGGTAACCAAGACAATCTGGAACTGAACACACAAAACTGTAGAAATGGTGGTAGACTTTAGAGGAACCTCATACTAGCACCTCTTACAATACTAGTAGTATCAAGTAGAGACCTTCAAATTTCTAGGTTCTACTATATTACATGACCTAAAATGGACACCTAACATCAAAAACATCATCAAAAAGCACAACAAAGAATGTCTCTTTCTGCACCAACTCAGCTCAAACTGCCAAGGAGCTGTTGATACAGTTCTACAGAGGAATCATTGAGTCTATCATCTGCCTCTATAACTGTCTGGTTTGGTTCTGCAACCCAACAGGACAGACACAGACTTCAGAGAGTAATTAGGGTGCAGAAAAACAATTACTACCAACCTGCCTTCAATTGAGGACCTGTATACTACTGCAGGAGTCAAAGGGGCTGTGAAAATATTTACAGACCCAGACATAAACTGTTTCAACTCTATCCTCAAGCTTGACATAGAGCATTGCACACCAGAACATCTAGACACAAGAACATTTTCCCAGAAGCCATCACTCTGCTAAACAAATAATTCCCTCAACCCTGTTCAACTATTACAAAGTCTGCACTACTATTACTGTTAATCTTCTCATCACTCCTTATCACCACCTTCCCACTTGTGACTGTGTGACTGTAACTGTACTTATAAATCTTACATTTATATTGACTGTTTCCTAGTATGATTTGATTGCTTATTGTACCCTATGACTATCATTAAGTGTTGTACCATGATTCTTGACTCTTGACAAATGTATCTTTTATGTATTTACACCAAGACAAATTCCTTGTGTGTCCAGTCACACTTGGCCAATAAAGTATTCTATCTATCTAACTCTGTAGGAGGCGGAGTGACAGAACCTGGGGAGAGTAGTCAAAGAGGGATCAACACAGAATCTCTATGGTCACAACTGTAGTAAATCCAACCTGCCTTGATTATGTTGACCCTTATTTATCCTATCAGATACTTTGGTTGAGAATATTCCTGTGCACAGACATGAGTAGCAAAAATCAGTTTAATTGGTCCTTAACATGTGAACCTGATCCTTAGGTTGTCCTGGGCTATTTTATGTATGTGCACAGATAGATTTCTGGGACTCTCAGCAATAATATAATCTATAATTGCATATTCAATGAACCTTACAAATGAGCCCTAAACAACTTTTTAATTTTGCTAGCTGTTTGCACACACACACACACATGAAGATTTATAAATATGACTTTTATGGAGGGTAAAGAGAAAAGAATAAAAGAAAGAGCCACAATAGTGATGCCTGACAATGCACTGAGAAAGGAAATGTAAATCTTGTTATGAACACAGATAAAAGCCAGAAATGTTTGAACTGGATAGGTTGACCACAAATACCAAAACAATGATCTGCAAATTTGATTATTGCCTCAAAGAAGTGACAATGAGCCCAAAAAATAAAATATGCCACCTTTCTGGATTTCCTTGTGGTTTTAGCTATGTAGACTCATTCTAACAATATTGAGTAGTACTTTAGTGTTGGTAACATGCTAAATTGTATAATAAATTGGCTGAGCAGTCTTGCCAATGGCAAGAGTAAAGTGGTAAATGGATACAGATGGAATAAGATGGTGACAAGTGGATTATCAATAGGACCTATGTTCAATCTAATCAAATTCATATGCTACAGCTGGTATAGCTAGCTGCCTAAAGCAATTCTGCAGAATCTCAGTAATTGGCAGAGTTAAGATCTACTGTATTTCATCATATCATAAGTGAAATCTTATTGTTCTATAACATCTAAGGATATTTGAATGTTAGGATCTGATGCATACTCAGCACTATAACATTGGTATAAATGAATACAGGTCCTCGACTTACAATAGTTCATTTAGTGACTGTTCAAAGTTACAATGGCACTGAGGTGACTTATAACCATTTTCACACTTATGAACATTGCAGCTTCCATGGTCATATGATTTACATTAGGATGCTTGTGTTTACAACTGTATTGATTCACTGTGTGACAACTGCAATGATTCACTTAACAACTGCAGCAAGAAAAGTCATCAAATGGAGCAAACTCACTTAACAAATGTTTTACTTAGCAACAGAAATTTGGGCTCAACTGTGGTCATAACTCAAGGACTACCTGTACTAAAAATATGTTTCTTCTACCCCATTATAACATTAGATTCATTTTCAAGCAATTATGTTCATACTCTGTCAATCAACACCATGCTTGATGCTTGCTTTCTATTTGTTATTAAGTAAAATATTTCAGAGCTATTTCTTATATTTATCTATAATGGTTATTTCAATGTATTATAAACCAAATTATGTTCTAATATAGCAATAGATTAAAATCAAATTCTAACTGAAACAAGGCATCCTTTCTCTATTCTTTCTGGCTGATGATTAGCATGACTATATTTGCCTGCCAAGATCTATGAGCTATCCCCAATAATCCATTCTCTTTTGTTGTTGTAGTTAATGTGTCCCATTTGTTTCCTAACCAAGGAATCATATGCACTTCTACAAAATCTTTGTGTCACAGCCAAAGCCTAAATCACAATTTCAATAAGAGGTAATGCTGAATTAGAAATAGATATCTATTCATAAAACAGCAGCATCTTCCCTCTTTTATCCTACAACAATTGTAGTTATTTGTCCATAGGAATACAATGAGGCCTTTGGGAAACTGCTTATATTGATCAAGATTAGAAAATTGAAAATACAAAACACTGAAGAAAGAAGAAGGAAATACTAGGGTATTGCTTGACCTTTACAATGATAAGGTGGAAGATAAAGAATTGAAAATTACATTGAATTTTAGTAAAGTAAGGAAAAGTAATATACGTTGGTCTGCACTAGATCTACCAAATGTAATGTAACATCCTGCCAACAGAGGCTGCATAATTCTGGCTCTTCTTAAAAGACATCTTATAGAAGGTGAAAGTTACCAGATTTAGGACATAGTGTAACAAAACACCCTCCCCAAATACTGACTTACAACATTAGTCTGTTTTGTAATGGTGTGTGGGAATGACCTTGAGCTCAGACAGTTACTGCCTTAAGAGATCATAGCCCACAGCTACATACAGGGTAGAGCACGACACTCAAAGACTCTCCCTAAGTTATTGGGATGTAAAGGTGATAGCAGGAGAACTTTACCTTCAAACTACCAAGATTCTGTTAATGTAGCTTTACAGTAAAGTAGAACTGCCTTATCCACCTTTTCCTATCTGATCTACCTGGTAAGACTTCAGTTTTGATAATGTTTGGTATTCACTTCTAAAATGTCATTGCCCACATTTAGCAATGAAAAAACTCCACATAAATTTTGGAGTGCCAAATGCATTCACGATAATAAAAAGAAAAATATTTCTTTCTTTGAATTAACTCCTTTGACTTGTGTGAATTTTGAAAGGTTTTCAGCAACAGCATGAAAGAGGTTTGTCATTGCTTCTTTCTTTCATGATTTCTCACAGCCTCATTTCCACTTTCACCCATAGCCCCTCCTGGATTTTCACACAAACATTAACCAGGCTCAGCCCTGCTTAGCTTCCAGCCCAGCCCACAGAGGGTCAATCAAGTGAAACTATGTATTCTTTTTTTTTTTTGGTTGCCCACATATTCTATAGAAATTGTATCCCTGTGTAAATTAATGTTAATTTTGCTTCTACCAATTATCCTCTGGTAAATACAGCTTTAATGATTACAGGCATTCCTCAGAGCAGATGTTTCCTGAACAGTTTGGGATTCATGTTATCTTTTCGGAAACTGCTTTTACAACTGTCTCCAACAAAAGGTTATATTTTGTTGCAGTCAGTTTTAGTAAAAAGCTTTCCCACAGCTGGGTTTGGGAATTCCAACAGTGGACTAGAGTAACCTATCTCTTAATTGATTTATTCATCTATCAAATCTCCATTCCTGGTGGGCATCTATGCTAATCAGTCATTGAATATAAAAGTAAAGCCACAGCATAGTAAGCAGTCATGTCACACCAAATGACAGCATCATCTTCTACTACTTCTTCCATGTCTAGATCAAACTTTAAACTGCCAGCATAAAGCTGTGTTCTTGATTTTGTCACTGGCCAAAAATAAGTCATTATTGGTACATGCTTCTGGTAGTAGCTGACACACCAGAACAATGGCGGGGTCTGTGTCTTTTCGACATTCATAACATGTGGTATTTATATGGTGCCTGTTGTGTGTAGCTTTTTAGATGTAGATTGGGGATTAAGTTATATTAAGTCTTTCACAAAAGCTTGGAAGACAAAACCTTTTGTCCCATTGACCAATCCAGATTGGATCCTGCAACATTATCCTAGGAAAGTGTAATTGTTTTCATTCGTAACATTTTGCATCTTTAAATTAATTGTTATTTATTTGCCATAGTCATATCTGTTAGCTGATAACTAATCAAGAAACTGAACTGCTGACATTTTGTTTGATATTACACAATAAATAAATTAAATAATATGTACTATATCAATAGTGGGTTTCAATAATTTTAAATTTTTAAATTTTATTTATTTATTTGTTTTGACTTGTATGCGCCACTCTCCAGACAGGACTCGGGCTCACAGATAAAAAACACAGAACAATAAATTAGTTAAAAAACAAGCCAAAATACAAGTATAAAACCGAATTAAAATTGAATTTAAAACCCACTCTCTCCCCTAGGAGATCAGTCCAGCCCAGCCTGTAAAAACAGCCAGGTTTTAGATCGCCTGAAAGAGGAGAAATTATGCTTGCCCTCTGTCTTTTGTGATTATGCATACCAAAGTTATAGGCATAGCAAACACAAACATACCATAGAGATACATCCTGGTTTACAACCTAGTGAAGTTGTAGAATTTGTACATAGATATGTCTCACTGAAGTCAACAAGCAAGCTGAACCAGAATTTAACAAAATGAACAATAAAAACAAAACTTAAATTAATCCCAATAATTTTAGTTTAATCAGAGTGCTTATCATCACATTTGTCTCATCCACTTAATGATCTTGCTATATACAATGTAGGAAAAAGTGGAAGGAAGCACCAATTTAAATTACAAAAAGAAAAACTATTTTCAAAAATTGCCAAGAAAACAATCAAAGAACACCTGCCTACTCCAGGTCCTTGGAAAGAACTCAATAGGTAGATGAAAATATCAAATCCAAATTAAACATCTGGCTGACTCTGTGATGAAACATAATTAATAACATATTTTTATCAAATACATTTCAACATTGACAGCATTAGAAAATGCATCTTCCACTATGACTTCTTATAAACCTAATTTTTATCTTTGCCATGATCCCACTTTCAGTGATTTTGAAGGAAAAAAATCCTGGCTCTCAAACAGTAAAAATGCTAATAAAATATCACTTTTGTTTTATGTGGATTATCTGCCACTTCATGGGAAATCAGAAATTGAAACCCAGTGATTGGCAAACTATAAGAATGTTTAAAACATAACAATGAAATTTGTCTTAGAGAATTGTACCACAGTAACAATAAAGCAGAGTGAACAGTAATGGAATTGTAATGCCAAATGGCCAACTATCAAAAGTGATGAAGATGAAGCCTATAAGTATGTTGACATTTTATAGTTGAATAGTATCAAGCGCAGTCAAATGAAAATTATGATTAGTAAAATATATATTGAAGAGTAATAAAATTACTAAAGATATAATTGAACAGTGGAAATAAAATTTCTATCAATATCATTGAACAGTAGAAATATCATCAAAACCATCAATACTTGGGCCATACCTGTAATAAGAGACACTGCTGGAGTTATTAAATTGACACAGGCTGAACTGGATAGCTTGGACTGAAAAAACAAGAAAACCGGTGACTATTCACTATGCATTATAGTGATAAGGATACCTACTCAGAAATTAAGACAGATTTACTTCAGGTCAAATAAACTGTCGAAAAAGAAAAGCATTGGCTGATTATATAAAAAACAGCCAAGAACAAACATCAATGTAAGTTAAAAATTGGCACTTACTGAATGTACAGAAGTATGAATTTCAAAATAATATAATAAAAACATGAAAGGAATGCTGGCAAGGGAAAACATTACAATGGTTGATTTCTACAAAAGATTGAAGGAAAATGTATAAAGATAAAATATGGCAATGTACTCATCTGAACACTTTTTGTTCTTTACACTAGCAATTATAGCAAAATATGTTGCAATCTGTGTGTACATTTTATTAATTTGTACTACCTGCACTATTGTATGTATATAGATATTTTGCATATTCTTGTTTTCAGAATAAAATTATGCTCAGCAGGTACATGGCAAGAAAAACATGAAGTTTTCTCAGATATATGCTCATTAGTAGGGGTTAACAAAACTCCATGAGTGTACAATTAATTGTGCATAGTCTTGCATGCAAAGTCAATTTGGTGGAGTGATTAGGTCATTAGCCTAGAAACCAGGAGAACTTGAATTCTAGTGCTGCGTTAGGTATAAAGCCAGTCACTTTTCTCAGCCCTAGGAAGGGCAGTGACAAACTACTTCTGAAAAACTCTGCCAAGAAAATTGGATTTGTCCAGGCGACGTCAGAGGATCAGCCACAATTGAACAAAAAAGGGGAGCATTGAAATTTGATGCAATTGCATCTGTGAGAAACTCGACCTACCTTCTTATTAGTGTCCTATCTACTCTTATTTGCTGTGCATTCGTGAGATGAATATTTTAACAGTGAAAACTAAGAATGAAAAGAACACACAGTAATCTGTAAGTTATTTATTCTAATATAGCATAGGAAAGAATATATGGATGGACTTGGCTGCTATATTTCTTGTTAGCAATGATTTTCACCTCTGTTCTGCTCTCTAGATTTTGATTAAGGTGTTTGTCTGTCTTCCAAAGAAAGACTCTGAATCTCGTTTTAAACAAGAATGCTAAGATGTATTTCTTTTTTTTCACACAAATGAGAATCATTTATAGGCCACTGGGATAGAGGCTTCTCATACAATTAATCATATTTGGCTAATCCCAGGCTTTTTGGCAAGAATGGTGTTTCCCTGAAAACAGGCATTTGTCTGAATGAATCTGTCATTGCAGATTTAATTCTCACTTGAAATTACTACTTTTAGCATGTAAGATAATGCTTTCTAATTCTATACCAAATGATAGTATCACAAAGAGGTCCATGTCTTTAGGATGCAGTAGACAGAATTAATGAATTCTAAAAATCCAGATGCTCCATTATGGGTTACATTTTCTATTAAGAAATATAATATAGTGCACACATTGCTGAATACTCTTCTTGCATGACTATCAATGACCCATAATCATAAAATTATACTTACTAGGCTTTTAATTGATTAACAGCTTGATCTTAATACTTTCTGTGACCAGCATATTATCATTCATCACTTCTATGGCTCTTTAGGATATTCTGCTCATTTATCTAGCTCTATCAGGAGTTGAGTAGTCCCAGGAAATATGATACAAGTAACAGACACTTACACTGATGTTAATAAAGCCTGCTGGATCTTAAACTACAAGTTATTATTAATAAGACTTATATGGGAATAAAACTGGGTTTTACCTTAACAGAGTTAAGAATATAACCTTGGATTTTGTTTGTGATTTACATATGGTAGTTTAATATAGGTGAGTTGAGTAGCAGCATTTCTTGTATGTAAAAAGTACTGCTATAAGAAGTGTATTGAAATAACCAAAATTGATATATATGAAATAAACTTTGTCATGGTCCTAACGTAACATATGAACCTAGAAATAATTCCAGATTATTATTAATCCGTAACTGAAACCAAACTTTAATTACCTGTTCTTCTGTTGTGCATATTAAGGAAACTTGGACCAAGGTTAGTTTGTGGTTGAACAGCCTCAAGAAAGCAATATGGAGCATATAAGAAATTGTAAAGTGAGGTTATTTTTGAGCAACATTTCAGATGCTCTAGATTGGTCTTTAAAAAAGGAAAAGACAAAAATATAGAATAGAATAGAATAGAATAGAATAGAATAGAATAGAATAGAACAGAATAGAATTCTTTATTGGCCAAGTGTGATTGGACACACAAGGAATTTATCTTGGTGCATATACTCTCAGTGTACATAAAAGAAAAGATACATTCATCAAGAGTCAAGAATCATAAGGTACAACACTTAATAATAGTCATAGGGTACAATAAGCAATCAAATCATATTAGGAAACAGTCAATAAAGATCATAAGGATACAAGCAACAAAGTTCCAGTCATACAGTCACAAGTGGGAGGGGATGGGTGATAAGAAGGTTAATAGTAATAGTAGTGCAGACTTTGTAAATAGTTGGACAGTGTTGAGGGAATTATTTCTTTAGTAGAGTGATGGTGTTTGGGAAAAAATATTCTTGTGTCTAGTTGTTCTGATGTGCAGTGCTCTACAATGTTGTTTTGAGGGAAAGAGTTGAAACAGTTTATGTCCAGGATGTAAGGGGTGTGTAAATATTTTCACAGCCCTCTTTTTGACTCGTGCACTATACAGGTCCTCAATGGAAGGCAAGTGGGTAGCAATCATTTTTTCTGCACTCCTAATTACTCTCTAAGGTCTCTGTCTGTCTTGTTGGGTTGCAGAACCAAATCAGACAATTATAGAGGTGCAGATGATAGACTCAATAATTCCTCTGTAGAACTGTATCAGCAGCTCCTTGGGCAGTTTGAGCTTTCTGAGTTGGCAGAAAGAACATTCTTTGTTGTGCTTTTTGATGATATTTTTGATGTTAGGTGTCCATTTTAGGTCTTGTGATATGATAGAACCTAGACATTTGAAGGTCTCTACTGTTGATACTGTGTTGTCTAGTATTATAAGACGTGGTAGTATGGGAAGGTTTCTCCTAAAGTCTACTACCATTTCTCCGGTTTTGAGTGTGTTCAGTTCCAGGTTGTTCTGGTTAAACCCTGAGGCAAATTGTACAACCTCCCATCTGTATGTGGATTCATCATTGCCTTAAATGAGAACAATCACTGTTGTATCATATGAAAACTTCATTATTTTAAAAAATATGTTAACAGAAACTTGGTAGGATGAAACCCATGATTGGAACATACTGGTAGAAGGATACAAACTGTTCAATAAACCTAGACCCCATAAAAGAGGAGGTGAAGTTGCACTGTATGTAAAGGACCACTATATTGCTACAGAAATGCATGAAACCAAAGATGAAAACCTCCTAGATGCATATGGATCAATATAAAATAAAAAAAGAATGACATGGCCATAAGTGTATATTATAGGCCACCCAATCAAGCAGAAAAAAAGATGACCTTTTTGCCAGCCAACTAACAAATATATGCAGGAAACACACTATAATAGTAATGGGGGACTTCAATTATCCTGGTATCAATTGGAAAACTAATTCTGCACCAAGTGAGGAATTAAATAGGTTCCTAACCAACCTAGCTGACAACTTTGTTGTCCAAAAGGTAGAGGATGGAACTAGAGGGATAGCCATACTGGTCTTAATTCTTACAGAGAAGAAGTGATAGAGGGAGTTGAAACTGCAGGAATCTTGGGTGAGAGTAACCATGTCATACTAGAAATCAACATAACACAAACACAAGCAGTAAAACATAATGACACCAGAGTCTTAGATTTTAAAAGAGCTGATTTCAATAAACTCAGAGAACTTGGGAAAGATTCCATGGATGAAAATCCTAAAGGGAAAAACAACTCAATAATCTTGGGAAACTCTGAAAAGTATGATCATAAAAGCCCAGACCAACACAATACCACTGAGAAAGAAAACAAGAAATCCAAGAAGAAACCAGCATGGCTGCACAAAGATCTCTCTGGCAAATTGGAAGAAAAAGGACAAGTACAAAAATGGAAAGAGGAACATACAACTAAGGCAGATAGCCAGAATCTGCAAAGACAAAATCAGAAAAGCAAAGGCTCAGAACAACAAAGTCTTGCAACAAAAGTCAAAGATAAATTTAAACATTTCTTTCAACATGTAAATAACAAGAAAAAAATCAAGGAAGCAGTCAGTCCAGTAAGGAGAAGATGGCAAGAAAGTAACAGGCAACAGAGAGAAAGCAGACATGCTTAACTCATTCTTTGCATCGGTCTTCACGCAAAAACAAACTATAGCTCAACCCACCAAAAACATAACTATAATAGACAGACCAGAAATAAAAGTTAAAATAAGCAAAAAAAAAAAAAGAGAGAACACCTGTCTGATCTTGATGATCTTGATGAACACAAATCACGGGGCCTAATGGATTATATCCCAGGAGCTGGCAGAGGTCATCTCAGAACCACTGCACCGTATCTTTCAAAAATCGTGGAGTACCGGGAACTACCAGAGGACTGGAAAAGAGCTGATGTGGTTTCCATCTTCAAAAAAAAAAACAGACCCAGGAAACTATAGACCAATCAGCCTAACATCAATACCTGGGACAATACTGGAAAGATAATAAAAACAGATCACCTAGAAACAAGTAAAGTAATAACTAGCAGTCAGCACAGGTTTGTTAAAAACAGATCATGCCAAACCAATCTTATTTCATTCTTCAACATAGTGACTAAATTAGTAGACCAGCAAAATACTGTGGACATAATATGCTTAGATTTCAGCAAGGTATTTGACAAAGTAAACCATAACCTACTTTTGGTAAGCTAGAAAAAATGAGATAGCACCATCACCAGATGGATTAGCAACTGGCTGACTAACCGTACTCAATGAGTAGTCCTTAATGGGTCTAAATCTACATGGAGAAGTAAGCAGTGGGGTGCCACAAGGGTCCATCTTAGGCCCAGTACTCTTCAATATCTTCATTAACGACATAGATAAGAGAATAGAAGGGAACTTACCAAATTTGCAGATGATACTAAACT